>MU853795.1:49108-130781 GCA_033297225.1 Diplogelasinospora grovesii | reverse complement strand
TAAAAATAAGAAATAAGTTTACTTATATAATGTAGCATAATTATAGTAATTAATCCTTTATAAGGTCGATAGATAGGAGGAAATGAGTGAATAAGCTATTTTTAAGTATATAAATACTTAATTCTTTATCATTTATTAAGGTATAGTCCTCCTTATTAAAAGAAGAGTTTTAAAAAGTAAGAAAGGAAGAAGAATTAGCTATAATAAACTTAAAGTCCGAAGTAAAAGAAGTAATAAAGGAAGCTATTATATATAATAGAATAATATAAGGTAAGTAATGGTAAGGATATAAGGTAGGTAGTGGTAAAGTATGGAATAAGTAGTGGTAAAGTATAAGATAAGTGGTGGTTACGTTATAAGGTAAGTAGTGGTGAGGATATAAGGTAGGTAGTAGTAAAGTATAAGATAAGTGGTAGTTATATTAAAGGTAGGTATTAATAAAGTATGAGATGAGTGGTGGTTATATTATAAGGTAGGTAGTGGTAAAGTATAAGGTAGGTAAAGTATTATATGTTAAAGAAAGCTATATTTTAAAGGAGGAAATGGTAGTTATATAAAAAACCTATTTTTATCTTTTAATAAATAAAAGAAGTTATTATTAAGATTATTTTTAATGATTTCATATTAAAATAACGGTACCGAGATTATTTTAAATAATCTTATATTTAAATAATGATACCAAGATTATTTTAAATAATCTCATATTTAAATAATGGTACCGAGGTTATTTTCAGTGATCTTATATTAAAATAACGATACCGAGATTATTTCGGTGATCCTATATTAAAATAACGATACCGAGATTATTTTCGGTAATTACCAGATAAAAATAATGATACCGAGATTATTTTCAGTGATCTTATATTAAAATAATAGTATTAAGGTTATTTATTAAAATAATAGTACTAAGGTTATTTTCGGTAATTACCAGATAAAAATAATGGTACTAAGGTTATTTTTAGTAGATACTAGATAAAAATAATAATACCGAGGTTATTTTTAGTAATTACTAGATAAAAATAATGGTATCGAGGTTATTTTCGGTGATTTTATATTAAAATAATGGTACCGAGGTTATTTTCGGTAATTACTAAGTAAAAATAATGATATCGAGGTTATTTTCGGTAATTACTATATAAAAATAATGGTATTAAGGTTACTTTCGGTAATTATTAGATAAAAATAATGGTACCGAGGTTATTTTTCGGTAATTACCAGATAAAAATAATGATATTAAGGTTATTTTTAGTAATTACTAGATAAAAATAACGGTACCTAGGTTATTTTCAGTAATTATTAAATAAAAATAATAGTATTAAGGTTATTTTCGGTAATTACCAGATAAAAATAATGATACCGAGGTTATTTTTAGTAATTACTAGATAAAAATAATGATACCGAGGTTATTTTCAGTAATTACCAGATAAAAATAATGGTACTAAGGTTATTTTCAGTAAATACTAGATAAAAATAATAGTACTGAGGTTATTTTCGATAATTATTAGATAAAAATAATGGTATCGATATTATTAATAAGAATTAAAATATAAAACTAATTATATTAAGATTATAAGATTATTAACGTTAAGAAAGTTAAATAAATAATTATATTAAGTAAATAATAATATATATATAAATATATTAATATAATAAAGATAAATAATTAATTATATTAAATAACTATTAATATATATATAAATATATATATAAATATATATATATATAACTATATAAATATTATAATATATATATATATATATATACATATAAATATATATTATTTACTAATAAATTAAGTCTACTTTTAAAGATTTTTTTTAATATTTTTTAGGATTTTTCTACGTAAAAATAAGGGAAAAAACCCCTTTTAAAGTTAAAAATTTTACCCCTAGTCAGAGTCAATCGAGTCAGGGAGTCGAGTCAATCGAGTCACCCCCCTGACTCTGACTCGACAGGGGGTGACTCTTTAACAACCCTGCCCTTCAGTGAGATGGGTTGCCCTCTTTCCAAGTTGGTAGGAATCTTACTGCAGAACCTCCACTTGCAGCAGTTGCACAAAGCTGCAACCTACAACAAGGTTAAATCTCGCCCAGCTGCGGTGGCAGGTCGGTGGGTATTTGGCAAAAAAGATCGATGCCGAAACGGATAGCTCTCACCCCGTCCTGTCCCTGTCCCCTGGCGAGGGCTTGCGAGAACGCATGTGCATGCCCTGGGCTTTCTTTTGTTTCCAAACTGCGGATCTTGTGTCGCAGGTTATGGGTGCTCCATCTTTTGCCACTGCTGCAGCACATACCAAGTGGGAGACAAAAAAAAAAGCCGAACTGCAGAACACTTGACCGCCGCACACGGTATGCTACAGCCAACTTCTCAACGAGAGACACTGCTGCAATATCATGACTGATGGATAGCTACGTTTCTGAGCTTCAATCTGGTGCATTTTATGGGGTTGTGCTTTGCAGTCCAGCTTCTTTTGTCTCCCACTTTTGCATCATCCATCTACCTCCGGGCTGCTGCTTTGAGAGAGCGTGCCGGCCGTGCCCCACGCTTGCGCACCTATCCAATTGGATGCCCGGGCGCCCCCCAGCCCGTTCCATTCCTTACACTACCTCTCTGCTAACCGCCCTTAGGCCGCGCTCCTATTGTTTTCAAGCAAAGTTGACGGTCTCCCCTTCCTTCAAGAAACGCGTTTCGAGAACCTAATCATTCGATAATGACGTAACTAGCTTCGGTAGGCTTGAAGGAAGGAGAGCTTTGCTACACTTGGGGCGTCAAGACAGAGGCCATAAACTACCCGACGCCTCTAGCGGTTACTACGGCCGCCATCCTGTTCCTCTGCTCTCTGCTTTTTGCGAGGCTGATCAACGGTCTTCGTTACTCATGAAGAAAAACCCAAAATCCTCCAACTCTAGTAATTAGACCTCCTCACGTGTTAGCCGTGTGTGGAAGAGAGAGGTGCGACATCTAGGTAGAAGACTTTGGCAAGCCCGCTTCCATGTGTACATAAACACGAATGATAAAGCCATTTTACCGTTATTAGTAGTTAGATCTGCGTCCGTGAGAATCTTTTCCATGTCATTCTTCCATCGGTATGTTTCTGAATATCAATCTACATAGTATACACGCTGCGCCGCACGGGAATACGCGCTGCTTGGCTCTGATCTCCCAAACCTGCGGTGCTCGTGTATGGAAAGCTGACCTATTGTTGTATAACCGACTCAGATCAAGAGATTACAGTTAGTATTTCATCTCATCTACCGCATAGACGGGTACAAATTGCGTCAGTCCCCTTGAGCATGGAACTCTAATTATGTCAGACAATAAAAGTGTTCTATTCTGTAGCGCTTCTACCTCTATTTGGCCAACAAGATTAGCCGTAAAATGACGTATATAGTGCTTGTTGCCTTTTTGCTTTTCTATGATCTCTAACCTCCTAAGTTAGGAAGCCAAAGCTGGCTGGCATGCTTAGCGGACCTCAAGCTCTTGGCCTTCGAATTTGGGCAGCTCTTTCTCAATGTCGGTCCATGTCTTGCTACCGTCTACAAGTGACTGTATCGCGGCAATGACCTTGTCTTCCTCGGCGCGAACCTGGCTGGTGCTGTCACGTTCACGCAGGGTGATGGTGCCGTCCTTGATTGTCTGGAAGTCGAGGGTGATGCCAAACGGTGTGCCCAGCTCGTCGTTTCTGCTGTACCGCTTGCCGATACTTGCTGTGCTGTCGTCGATGCGGCTAGAGATACCAGCAGATCTGAGCTTTTGGGACACCTTGCGCAGGAACGGCGCGAAGTCCTTGGTTTTCGATAGGGGCACAACGAGGACCTTTGTGGGTGCGACTATAGGAGGGACCGAGAGGACCTGGGCAAAGTTAGCATTCCATCACTCATGAATAGGAAGGGAGTTTTAAGTCAGTCACTTACACCACGTGCTTCATCGCCGCCCTCCGTGCCACGGGTCCAGTAGGTGTGCTCGATCAGCGAGTACAGGATGCGACCAATACCGAACGAGGGCTCGATAACGTTGGGGGTGTACTCCCGGTGGTTCACGCTACGCTTCCTCCACTCAATGGCAAGCAGATCTTTGGAAACCTCGACCTTACCGTCACCGACGCCAGGAACGTCAATAACAACCTTGCCATTCTCCTGCAACTCCTTGGCAAGCTTACTCAGCTCCTCCTGGCTTGTAGCCAAAAGGGCGTCCTCAATGGCCTTGCCGTCTTTCTTGTATATGGGACCGAACTTCTTCTTCTCGATCTCAACTTCCCACTGCTCAGTAACCTTGGGCTCGGCTAGGGCTTCCCGCACAACGAGCGGAGCACCGGTCTTCTTGGCGTGAACGGAGAGATCGTAGGCACTTCGGTCAGCGCAGCCGACGCATTCTATCCAGCCAGAAGAGGTCAGAAGCTCAGCGTCCCAGCAGTCGCAAGCATAGTGGGCCATTTCGTTTGCCATGTGCTGCCGGAAGCGGATCTTTGACTGGTCAACACCAATCTTCTTGAGGAACAGGTGGATCCGGGCCAGGAAGTAGCCAAGAGTCTCGTTATCAACAAGGCCATCCTTCACAGCCTGACCGATGGCCATCTTCTTGACGGTCGTTTGGCCGGAAAGCTGTGTGTGGCGGTCCAGGAGCACGAGCTCGACATCCTCTACCTCGTGGAATCGGTGGTGCTTCTTGTGGCTCTCAGGGTCCACAAAGTGCTCAATCTCAGCCATCAGGAACTCGCGGACACGAAGGAGACCGGCTCTGGGCGAGATTTCGTTTCTGTAAGCCTTGCCGATCGAGGCCGAGGCAAAAGGCATGCCGCCGGTGTTGAAGTCGAGCAGTTTGGCAAAGTTCAGGAACTGGCCCTGGGCAGTCTCTGGTCTTAGGTAGCCAGGAATATTGCTGCTAGGGCCAATCGAGGTCCCGAACATGAGGTTGAATGCCATCGGAGGAGTAGGTTGGACGCCGGTGGCCGGGTTCCTCAAGTCGTATTTCTTGATGAGCTCACCAAGCTCCTCGCCATTGTAGTTGTCGATCCGTGCCAGAATCTCCTCGTACTCCTTGACGACGGCATCATCAAGCTTGACAGCCGCCTGGGCTTTTGACTTCTTCTTCTTCTTCTTCGGGTCCTCCTCCTTCTCCTCAACCTTCTGGCCACGTGCCTCTTTGTCACCCTTCAACCGGGACTCGAGAATGGCCTCAACGAAGTGATCGGCCCGGAAAATGTCGCCGTTCTTCGGGTCCTTGCACATCCAGTCGGCGAACTTGTCCACGTGGCCACTGGTCTTGAGCACATCATGCGGGGTCAGGGCGGTGCAGTCCACTTCGAGCATGTCCTCCTCCAGAACAAAGTGCTTCCGCCATACGTCGATGATGTTGGCCTGCAGAGCGCAACCAGGCGGACCATAATCGTAGAGGCCGCTGACACCGCCGTAGATTTCGAATGAGGGGGTGTAGAACATGCGCCGACGCAGCATAGCATCGAGGGCCACCTTGTCGAGGAGGTCCCCCTTGAGTGTCGTGGTAGTCATCTCGAGCGGGTCTTTCGTGAACGAATTTAGGACGAATCTGAGGCGGGGCGGAGATGTGGTGAACCTTTGGACAAGATAAATATTGTTGGGCGCAACTTGTCGAACTTGTCGCAAGTTCTGGAACACTTTACCACCAAGTGGTGAGAGGGGAGAGACGATTTGGAGGAATGCCCGCATCAATTGGTCAAGACGCGGCTCAGCTAAGTGAGTCACGCCCCAAAGGTTCAGATAAGGCAGGAAAAATAGAAGCCCCAGAATATGGAGCTGTGGGAAGGTGCCTCGCTGTTTCTGCGGGTCTTTTGGTCTGGCAGTATGCACTCGGCACTGTATGAAAGCTCTCACTGTGCATCACGGAGGCTGCAACTCCTTTGCGACAGTGACGCTAAGACACTGCCAAAAATTCAAACAGCCGGCCGGAGCTGCCCCTCTGCCTGCCCCTCCTTTTAGCGGCACGAATCGAGCGACCGGGGATTTGGCTCGTACTCTTGGCATTGGAGACAAAATTTTTGGAGGGGTCCAGATTTGGCAATTAAATCTTTATCGTACAGCAACTTTCCAAAGGCGGTCACGGTTAGAATCGCAGCCACAGCCACGGTCACAATGGGGTCAGGCAAATCCCTTTCACTCAAGACGGGCAATAAGCTCAAGAGGAAACAGCTTTATATCTCCCAGAAGAAAACTGAGGGCAAATCTCGTCATGAAGAGCGACACCGTCGGCGGAGGGAAGAGGCCAAGGAGCCGGAGCTTCGGAGAAAGCGACTCGAGACGAATGTACCGGCGAGCATCGATAAGAAGAGAATATGGGACGAGGTTGACGATGACGCTCTTGGTACGGTCGTGGACGTCGCTGAGCTGAAGCGGCGTCGCATTGAAGCCGAGGAGGAGCAAGCCGCAAGGGAAGCCGACGGAGTCGACGACGATGCGGAAATGGAGGACGATGAAGACGTTGATAGTATGCTTGGCTCTGACGACGAGGATGAAGACGAAGACGAAGAAGCACGCATGGAGAGAATTCAAAGTCAGCGGACACAGCGGAATAGCAGCATTGCTCCGTCAACAACATCCACAAACTTGGATCTGACTCCAGATTCCCTCGCCAGCCAGTTCAAGAACCTCTTCACAGACGAGCCTTTACCGCCGCCCAAGATCCTGGTTACAACATCACTCAATGCGACCATACATAAGGAGGCAGAGGAGATTGCCGCCATGTTCCCCAACAGTGAGTTTCTCTATCATCTCGGGGATCTTCCCAAGGATCCAAGTCGGATCTTCTCTTTTGGTACAAGACTGACTCTCTCTGTTCAGGCACCTACATCAGGCGGAGTGCGCATCGGTACGGACATAAATATAGCGTCAGAGAAATCTGCAAGTTTGCCAAAAGTCGGTGTTCGGAAGCTCCCCCAGTCTTAGCTAGTCAACTACTAACAGGTCCATAAGACCGGGGTTACACAGCTGTTCTTGTGGTTGGAGAAGACCAGAAGAGGCCAAGCTCGCTCAGTATCTGCCATCTGAATTCCGAGGACGTACCTCCAGGCCCGACTCTCACATACACCATTCGGAACTATCTGCCCAGCAAAGCGCTGATTGGGCATGGAAATCCCACGAACCACTATGTAAGAACTCTCCAACTACGTTTTTTTACTCTTCGGTGCTGACGTGGCCCATAGCCGGAACTACTGTTGAACGGCTTCAAGACACCTCTGGGTCTCCTTACTGCCAAGTCAATGCACACTCTGTTCCCTCCCCAGCCGGAAATACAAGGCAGGCAGGCCGTAACCCTTCACAACCAACGCGGTAAGCTGGTGTCCACATACACACTTGGGCTTCGATGAATAGCGCGGCTGACTTTTTTAATACAGATTACATCTTTGTCCGCCGACATCGCTACGTTTTCCGCGAGAAACGACAAACAGAGAAGAACGTCGTTAGCGCTGACGGGAAGGAGATTGAGGCCTTGAAGGGGATACGCGCTGGCTTGCAAGAGATTGGGCCAAGAATGACCCTTAAGCTTCGCAGAGTAGATAAAGGAATAGGCAGAGCAGGCAGTGAAGGCGAGGATGCGCTCAAGTGGGAATGGAAAGCCAAGATGGAGAAGAAGCGGACACGGTTCAACCTATAATAACTGTAACTTGGTTAAGAAATCAGAGCCATGGGGGGAGGAGGCCGAAGTGTCATTTGATACCCACGTGTGTACATCAGATTGGCGTTTCGTTTTATAGAGAGGCAACAGCATGGATGGGCTGGGGGTATCTTGGTTATGAAAAAAAAAGGGTCATTATTTTTGCCATGCTATTGCTCAACTGAAAAACAGTATCCTTTTCTCTAGGTAGTTTACGATCATCTAGGGAAAAAAAGGGGGGGGGGGGGAAGAGCTACAGCAATAGGCCGTGGAACCCCTCCTTGCGGCCAGCTGTGCCTTCCTTCTCTCATTCGGTTCAGTTTTTTTTTTTTTTTTTTTTTTTCCATCACAGCGAGTTATAAATAATAATAATCTTTGCCTCGGAACACTTACAAAAGAAACCACCAGAGATGTATATACCCAGTAGCCCAACATCATCAACTGGTGGCAGAGGCAAACAGCAAACAGGTGCACATGTAAAACTGAGCGTTGTGGTAGTATATAGTTATGTGTATGTATGTGTAAGAATAGTTAAAAAAGACCTGACCATCCGTCTATCCTATATACCCAAGATTGACCTAACCTATATACTAAACAAAAGTTTATTGCCAGATCTCTCTCCCTTGTACATACATACAACGCCTGGTCTAACAAACACAGACTCCATTCCAAGCCAATATATATATGCTTGGCGTGATAGATTTCCAGAATATCCATTTTCATATACAATATATCCATCCATCCCAAAGATCTTTGAAGAGAGTTTAGGCAACAACAACCTTGTTTGCGTGTCCATTGGCGCCATTTGCCTCGTTGGCGGCGGCCAACTTCCTCTTCTTCGTCGTCACCGTTTCTTTATTATTATTATTATTATTATCCTCTGCGTGTGTGGTGGGATGCTGCGGGCTGTCCGTGACGGGCTCCCTGTCCGAGATCACCTCCCTGTGTCCCTCATTGCCGTCGATCACCACGGGGAAGGGGCTGAGCACCTTGGTGATGTCGCCCCACCATACTTCTCCAAACTTGCGGTACCATTCCACCGTGATGCGCAGCCCTTCGGCAAAGGACGTCTTTTGCTCCCACCCGAGCTGGCGCAGCTTGGTGCCGTCTACCGCGTAGCGGTGGTCGTTGAAGGGGCGGTCGTGCGTGTACTTGACCCACTTCCTGAACTCCTCTGGCGTTGAATGGGGAATGCCCATTTCCGTGAGCAGTCTATCGCAGAGCGAGAGGTTGCTGATCTCGTCATACGAGCCGACGTTGTAAATGTGCCCGAGCTCGCCCTTGTGCAGGATCGTGTCGAACGCGTCTGCCGCGTCACCTGCAAAGAGATAACGGCGGGTTGGGGAGCCGTCGCCGTGCAACACGACTGGTTGGCCACGGTTAAGGAGGCATGTGAACTTGGGGATGATTTCTGGACAGCATTTGTTAATATTACAACGATGAAAGGGAAGAAGGGGGGGAAAAGGGGGGGGGCTTACTCTCGGGGTATTGATGCGGGCCATAGACATTGTTACTCCTCACAATGATCACCGGCAGCTTGAATGATTTCTGGTAGGAGTGGACCAGCATCTCTGCGGCAGCCTTGCTCGCTGCGTAGGGGTTGGTGGGGGCGAGGATGCTGGTCTCTAGCAGGTCGTCGTCGTCGTCCTTGACCTCGCCGTACACCTCGTCGGTGGAAATGTGGATGAAGCGCTTGATGCCGACCTTCTTGGCGCTCTCTAGCAGCACGTGCGTGCCGTAGACGTTGGTGTGTGTGAAGCCGTACGAGTTTCCAAACGACAGGTCGACGTGCGACTGCGCCGCGAAGTGGAATATCGTGTCGATGTTGTACCTCTCCAAGCAGTCCACCACCTCAGAAGGGTTGGTGATGTCGCCCTGGTGAAAGGTAAAGTTTCGTCTGTCGTTGAGTACTCGCGTGTTGTTGAGCGAGGCGCAGTAGTCCAGCTTGTCGAAAGACACGATGTTGTAGGCGTGCGGGTATGTGAGTGTCAAGTGTCGGACCAGCCAGCATGCGATGAAGCCTGCCCCTCCGGTGATCATGATGTTCTTGACGTCGGGGAGGGGCGTGAACTCTGTGCTACCCTTGAGCACGGGGGCGTCTTTCCACACGCCATAGTCCTCGAAGAAGTTGTGTCGTCGGCCATTGGTAGCAGCAGCAGCACCACCACCACCTATACGCCAGGACAGGAAGGTCAGTATATCGGGAGGATCACACCCGAAAGCTTGGCAAAACGCGGGGCCGAAGGTGGGATAGAAGAAGAGAGCTGCAACTTACCATTGGAGCTTCCATTGCTGGATTGTGAGACCGTCATTGTGTCGGATCCGTATATATACAGTGGTTGGATATGGGAAATAAAGAGGACGAGACAACTTTTTTTTTGACCCTCGATAACAGCGCGCTGTGTTGCTATGACGCGGCAAACAATGTGTAAAGAACGAGGCTTCGGTAGACTTATCCCTTTGATTAGCGATTGGCTTTATCCAAGGGGAGCCGGGGTCTAGATACTTACTTATCAAGTCTGTTGAGGCTGAGAAAAGATTGGCTTGGCTCCCCGTATTTTGTACGAAGTAGCGGAAAATATCTCAAGAGGATGCCAGGGGCTTGCTAAACGAGTGTGAAGTTTTGCTCAGAGCATTTCAACCTGCTCCCAACCGTCGCGGCGTTTTATCAGTTGGATAAAGATAGCATAACTCGAAGGCCTTCGAGGGACCAACAATCCAAATATCTCCACGGGGAGAGGGGCATGGAGGTTGGCTCGTGTCGCGGCCGCATTTTGTTGCCAACCTCGATGTTCATGCCAAGGACCGCACATCGACGCGATGGCTGCTAAAATCCACTTTAGCTGCCAGTGGAGATTTTCATTGCCCGATTCAGGTACACTACCGTTCCACCACACGCGGCGTGACCAGGGACAAGAAGCAAGCCCTGCAAGTCCATCAAGCCACCAAACCCCTGGTAGTCTGTTCGGTAAAGGGGAGCGTCCAAGCCGAGAATGGAAGCAGGCTGGTTTCTCAGGGCTGAAAGAGCCAAGCTGAGTTTAGCTCGGATGGAAAGAGAGAAAAATTACAATAACTTCCTCTCTTCTTTTGTTGGACGTACCGTACGTACCTATTTTGACTCCCCTCGGTTGGGTTCTTTTATCTATTTCCCCGCGTTAAGGTAGCATATTGCACTAAGGTAAAGCGGAATATCACTGTAGATTTTGACAAGCGAGACTCACAGGGCAACTGTATAAAATCTTGGCAAAGGTGATCTTCCCGGCATGGAAGCATGGACCCCACCCTTCTCTTCGTTCCAGAGTCCTCCCCCTGTCCTTAGCTGTGAGGTCTGGTCTGATCTGGCCCCAAACGGGCCTTTCTAACCAAGAGATGGCCGATCAGCCGATAGAAACCAATGATTGGCGCTCTAACTGAAAGTAGCGTTGGTCCTTGCGCGCCTATTGCGTGGTGGTTGACGCAAACCCCACTCCTGCGCCACTCCTGAGCCATCTCAAAAAAACCGTGAACGGGTTTCAGGTACGGAAACTCTGTTGATCAGTGGGCTTGGATCTTGAAATGGCTCATCTCGACTTGACGCGATCTTGGCGATACAGTTACTCTAACAAGTGGATGCCATTGGGAGGTGTTCTGGATGAACTTTAAACTACTTTTCCAAGGAAGTAAAGTAAAACATCGGATAGTGACAACGGCGAGCCCGGCTGCGGATACCACTACACTACCGGCTATCAACAACACGAACAAGATTCCTACCTCAACAGCTACACTCTCACACGGCTCCGAAGCCAGCCGGACTTTCTTACTCGGAGGGTCGACAACTGTCAAATGTCAAGCTCTCGTTGTGATAACGGACGATAAGTAGACGATCGACCTCGACCCAGGCGGGGCCGTCGATCCCGTGTTCAAGAGTACAGTAGGATCTTGGTAGTATAGTACACGTGTACCACAGTAGTACTTAGATCTTTCCATCTTCTGGTCTGATCTTCTCCAACCTCATTGTAACTCGACAGACAAACCCTACGCACGACTACTGCGCCAGCGTCTCCGTCATACTGACGCGTACTCATGTCAGATTGTTGTGGAGCCAGGTCGATTCGCGTGTATCAAGGAGTCTTGCGATTTCCGAGGTGGAAAAACTTCCCTGCGTCCTCTAATACGGACCAGAGACCAGAAACGTCGACGACGACGAACAGCCCTCAGATAGACTTGTCATGTTGAATGAAACCTGGGGTTAACGTATGCTGACTGTGTGAGGAGAGAAGCAGAGACGAGAACTTGGCTTTCTTCTCCAATATGTCTTGGCAAAAAGAAGCTGCCACACCTCTCATCCCCGGATACACTCAAAAAGCGGGAAACACAGCTTCGAACCTTTTTGATATACTGTGTACATTAGAAGTCCGTGTTGCGGGAAGGGAATACTGCGGTATGCAGCAATAAGCAATACAGATTATTGAACCCGTCCGTGCATGGTGATCCCGTCCACACACACGCACACCACACCTTGTCCGCTTGTAAGTGTAGGTATGCATGCTTGTCAATGTCGAACGGAGCCAAGGAAGTACTTCGTAATGAAACACGAGATTCAAGGTGAGCCGTGACGAGGACTGCCATTCTTTGTGGGTCGGGACAAGGTTGGTGAAGCTTCCCTTGTTCGGCCTTGTGCGCATAGCGAGAGCTTCTTTGGACAAAGGCGAAGCTCGCGTCAAGCTTAAAATAGTCAATCGCGATGAGAGTCTTAACTATTACGAAGCAACCAGCAACTGACTTCAGAGGGTGTGGAATGTCTTTAACCCCTTGTAACTAAACAGAAGGCCCATGCGCACACAGACACACAATTCCGCTCTTCACGTTTTTTTGGTGGCGTCATTCTGCGCTCCAAGCACCGTGAACCGTAGACATTCCAATAGTTTCATGCCGACCCCGTTAACACCCCGACTTGTGTTCAGCTCCCGAAATATTTGCTTTCCCAATGCGATGGGATGGATGCCCGGACACGGGTGCGGTTCGTATCGCGTTCGCGCTCCCGCCTGCGATCTTTTTTTCTCATCATATCACTGATCAGCACGGGGAGACGAGATTTTCAAGATCTTCTCGACGTGTCTGGTCTGTCTATCTGTCTTGTCGCATCGAGGTCGTTCCAGATTGTTAGCCCAGTAAACCGTCCAAGTTAGCACAAGGCAGTTGTAACAGTTATGGAGACCGGGAGTTGCAACTGCTAACTGCCATGGCTAAAACCAAAACGGCGTGGCAGACGGCGGCCCTCACTCAGGGCCATTAGAGCCTCAGAGACCGATCTGTTAACCGGGCCAGAGCTGACGTGGAAAGGGGGCTGGGAGAACTTGTCTCCTTACACGTCAAACTGCACACACACACTCTTGAAAGAAGAGCGCGTATCGCCCTGTCTATCTTTATAGTGACAGACATGCAACGCGCTTCCAGTGACATTCGATGACGGACGGGACAGACTTGCAAGCTGGGCAGAACCCCCGGTTGGAACGCAGAAGACGCGAATATAACCCCCCACATTGCTTCGGGGCCGCTGCTGTGTTACCCACCCCTCATCATTCCTGTCCAGGACAAGGGTCAGGGTGGATAGTACGTAGTGTAAGTGCCGGGGGACAAGAAAACCGAGATTCAGTAGTGCGCATGCGTTATCAATTCAGCTATGCCTGGGCATACATAACCCCTCCAGGTACAGTAAGGTGTGCAAAGTTGGCAGCAGCTGAGGAAGTTCTTAGCAGCTAGCGGTACTTGAGCCTCCGATGCGTTGATTCAGCCGTGTTGCCGTCGCCATTCTTTTCCCGCCAACCTTTCTCAATTCTCGCGATAATCCGCGTATCCTTTACAGTCGTCCTTCAATTTTATCTTATCTTTTGTCTTCGTGATTCGCGCTCGTTCGACTTGTTGGTGCTTCTCTTGGTTTTGCGACAGTTCTTTTTTGTTACGTTGGTGATATTCGATGTTTTGCGACAGGTAGCGAGCGAGCGAACAACGATCCCGACAATTTCTGTTGTACATACTCCGTACTCAGGTACCTCCGGCGAAAACCAATCGCTTTTTACGCTCGTTTCTAGTCCAACCACGAAACTCCCAGATCCGCGAGATGTCTGTAGAACAGAAAGAGGAGCGCACAAGGGGCTCCTTTTCTTCGTCCTCTGCAGAGACAGCTACGCACGAAGAAAACGGAAAGTTCGCCCGCTTGGACGGAGGGGATTGTGAAAAGAAGACACCAGAGGATCTCGAGATAGGCGATGAACGGGAAGATGACGGCCTTCTCAGGCCAAAATCAGGGCCAGAGATACCAGCAGAAGAGCCGCCCAAAAGCTCCTTCCGGGCGGCGTTGATATGGATGGTCATCAACACCTTGGCTACGATTGGGATAGTACGGCCCCCCTTCCCCCTCTAACCCCCCCCATATACTAACTCCCTGCTGTGTAAATGAAGGTATTCACAAACAAAGCAATATTCACCGACCCCAGCCTCAAACTCGCCCAGCTGACCTTTGCCGCATTCCACTTCTTCATAACCTGGCTCACCCTCTTCACCATCTCCCGGCCGCGCTTCGCCTTTTTCGTCCCGCGGCGGACGACGATCCGGGACATCATCCCCCTGAGCGTGGCCATGTCTCTAAACGTCATCCTCCCCAACCTCAGCCTGGCCTTTTCCTCCGTGACCTTCTACCAGGTCGCCCGCATCATGCTCACCCCCTGCGTGGCCCTGATGAACTACCTGCTCTACCGGGCGACCCTTCCGAGGAACGCTCTCCTCGCGCTGGTCCCCGCCTGTTTCGGCGTGGGCATGGTGAGTTACTACGACAGCCTGCCCACGGCCGACACGAAGGTCAAGACGACCTCCAGCCTGGGCGTCATCTTCGCCTTCAGCGGCATATTCGCGTCGTCTCTGTATACCGTCTGGATCGCGTCCTATCATCGCAAGCTGAAGATGAGCAGCATGCAGCTGCTCTTCAACCAGGCCCCCGTGTCCGCCATCATGCTGTTATACGTCATCCCGTTCGTCGACACCTTCCCCGTCTGGACAGAGGTCCCCGGAAACAGATGGCTCATGATCCTCATGTCCGGCATGTTCGCCGCGCTCATCAACATCTCGCAGTTCTTCATCATCGCCCAGACCGGCCCCGTCAGCAGCACGGTGGTCGGCCACGTAAAGACCTGCACCATCGTGGCGCTAGGGTGGATGACCTCGGGCAGGACAGTCGGCGACAAGTCGGTGCTTGGGGTGCTGGTCGCGCTGGGTGGGATCATTGCGTAAGCACCGTCCCCCCTCACCTTTTACCTATCCCTGATTCAAGGAGAAAAAAAAAGAAAAAAAAACTGATATCAAGTAAAAATAGATACTCAATCGTCATGCTCAAAGAAAAAGCAAAGCAGGCGGCTATGGCTGCTGCTGCTGCCCAGGAGAAGAGATGAGGTTCAGATTATTTTTTAGATTTCTTTTTAGGACACAACCTGCATTTTCATCACACGGCGTTTCACATGTTTTGGGTACAGCTGTTTTGAATAGAAAAGACCAAATGGCTGGCTTTCCGGAGTTAAAACTATGGAGGTTGGTTTTATCTTTTTACCCATAATAGAAGAGGCCTCTAACGGAAAGAGTTTTTTTGGTTTTTTTTGGGTATTATAAGTTTTGGATACAAATAGTGTAACATTGTGTAAATGAGATAAAGCATCGCTCGCTCTGTGCCCTGAAGAAACATTTGAATGAAAGGGCCAAGACAACAACATTCCCTCTTCTGCGTTCAAAGGCTTTCCCTGAATAAATGTAGAGTCAAAAAGAGAAGGGAAAATGTAGGCGTTAAAAGGCTGCGTGACAAGACAGGCACTCGAGTAATTGTCTCTCCCCTCCTCACTCCATCCATATCATCCATCGTGAGCACACAGCCCATATGGGCAAGCTCGAACGAGGGTGAACAGAGGTGGGTCGTGTTGTGTAGGAACCAGAGAGCGAGCTTCAACTACTGCAGTCGTGAGCACACACTCTGTGAGCGAGCTCAAACGACTCAGAATCCCGGATTTCCACGGTTTTTCGCCAGAACGCGCTTGATAAGAAGTCCGTCCGCCTGCACAAGAGCCTCCCTTGCTGACTTTTTGCTCCCTGCTCCATACCGTCCATCGTGAGCACCAGCGCTATGACCGAGCTCAAACGACTAAGTACGCAGCATGAGCACGCACTCCACGAGTGAGCTCGAATGCTTCCGTAGGGGTAAGCACGCACTCTTTGAGCGAGCTCAAAGAATTGAGACTTTCCATGATTACTGCCACCGTATCGCACCTCGTGAGCACACAGTACTCTTGAGCTCAAACGAGGTGATAAAAATATTCTTGTGTTGCTGAAAGGAGAGAGTTAGGAAAGTATTGTTATTTATGGTAATCGGGGTGGTTGATGCGCGTGAAGGATGGGGCCCTCATATTTTCGGCTGTGCTTTTTGATCTCCTTATCCTCGACCTTTGCGGGATGATCACCACCACGAGTGACTGGATCATCTGCAAACTCCTTCCTCTTGCTTTGGCTCTCTCGTGATATCTCGTGAAGCCGCCGCTTCTTAAGTCTAGCCCTTTGGTGGTATGCGATCGGTTGTAGCTGTAGTATCCTCTTCTTCATCGTCCAAAAAATGCTCTTCTCCTTACCGGGTCCATGGATAGTCAAGAAGAGAAGTCTTCGGCTTCTGCTTCTTCAAGGGATGGGCTCGCTGGCAATGCTTCATGCGCGCGTAATCAGGATTGGGTCATGATCTTTTGCGCTGTGTTTTGTCTCCTTCTCCTCGACGCTTGCGTAACCATCAGTGACTGGGCTCGCAAGCTCCTTGCTCTGGCTAATGTCTCGTGATGTCTCGCGAAACTTGTGTAGCCGCCTCCTCTTACCGTGCGTTGCCTGCGGTTGCAATATGTGATCAGGCGTAGTAGCAGTTTCCTCTTCATCATCCGAAAGAATGCTCTTCCTCTTTTGCGAGTCTATGGTTGGTCGAGGAGAGGAGTCGGCTCCTACTGCTTGGAGAGTTGGACTCGCTGGCGATAGCGATGGCGATGGCGATGGCGATAAGCCGGCAAGGCTCTTCTTCTCGATCTTTGCCGGACCACCAGTGACTGAATCACCTGTATACTCCTCCTTGCGAGCCTGCCTCTTCTTAGCCCGCGGGGGTGATATGTACCCAGGCGTTGTATATTCCTCATCATCATCCGAAAGGCTCTTCCTCTTTCCCTTTTTTCTGGGGGCTGCTGGTCGAGGAGAAGATGAGTCGTCGTCGGCTTCTTGAAGGTTGGATGGACTTTCTGGCGGTGGCGATGACGACGGCGATGATGAGGGTGCATTGGTTTCTGCAGCTACCGAGGCTGCTCTTGCTAGCTCTGAGCCGGAGGACGGCGCAGTAGTGTCTTCAGGTTGTGTAGTGTGGCAATCCACCGTGGTGGTTCGCGGCGGCGGCCATAGACCCTGTGTTGCCGGCATTGGATCTGAATCTGAATCTGCATCTGACTCATAGGGCTCATCACTGCTCCAGTATTCATCGCCTAACAAATCGTCAAAATCCTTCTCCTCGCCAGCCTCCTTCGCCGCCTTCCTCGCCGCCTCCCACGCCGCGGTCTGCTTTCTCGTTTCCTCGCGGCGTTCATTGCGGCGCTCGCGCTCCTCCTTAACATATCCATCGAAGTAGGCCACCACGGCATCAAATGACATCATCCTCGCGAGGTTTAGGAACCTCCCCCACTGTTCGAGTTTGTTCGATGAGCCGCGTTCGAGGGCGCCTGCGTGCTGTGTTTCGAACCCTTTGCACCGGCATTTATCCAACGGGGCGGGGTGTACCGTCAGTAGAAGGGCGATATCGTGCCAGGCATCGCTCAGCTCGCGCAGGCGCTGGGCCCGCCGCTCTGAGAGCCCGGCGTAGAACTCTTCGATGGTGTCGGAGCGCTGAGCCAAGTCGCGGACATCGTAGAAAAAGGCAGATGGTTCTTGGATGGCTGCCTGCGTCGTGTTGAAACGGTCGTATAGCGTCGTGAAGAGATCCTCTGGCTCGAGCCCGAACTTCCACGCAGGCCAACGCCAATGTTCTTCAATGTCATAGTTTGGGGTGGGGACTCTTCTCTGGTCCATCTCTGCTAGTATGTTACTGTGGAGTGGTACACGTTGCTGGGTGGTGGACGGAAATAAGCTTCTCGCTCCAGATGTACTTGGCGGGGTAAGTGCTTCCTGAAGATCAAACACTTATTCAGTGATAGAAAGACACTTAAGTTTACGGGGAAAGGTTATGGGCGTGTCGTCTCTACTTATAATAAAGTGTGATACACGCCAATTGACTCATACCGTAAAGACCGTATTCGAGAATTGATTGAATTGTGGTATGAAGAGGGGAGGTTGTTATGGAAGGAAGGAAGGACTGCGGCTGCGGGGCAATTGAAATGGAGGGGCACCGACGCAGATAGGTATTGTGAATAAAAAAACGGAACACTCAGGCCACATTCACGCCCTGAAAGCTCTGAGAATGTTCGGATTTCTACTTCGTGCTGTGTATTCACAGCACCTGTCAACGTGAGGTCCTGCATGGCCCGCGCGGCGCATCATCCTCTAATTAGCTATCTTATCGGTCACCTGCAGCCAGGAACTCCCCCATCGCAACATCCGCACCATGGCAGTGAAGCTAACTCATCCAACCTGAGACTTGTTTGACAGAGTACTTTGAGCTAAAAGAGAATGCACATCGGCATATAACGCCCTGCTAAGGAGTGTGTAAAGAAAGAGAAGCTTGCAGTCGGAGGAATTACCTACACATACCTCGATATTCTACTCGTCATCGTACAGTACTAGCTCGTCTACTCGTGTCCGAATCGCAGGATCGGATTCCAGCATTCTTGCCACTATTTGCTACAGCCTCGAACCACGTGCCAACCCTTGCGCTGCCAGCCCTTGCGTTCCCAGCCTTTGCGCTATCTCTTCAATTCCCTCGATCCATTGCCTCATCGTTGTGCGTGCCTTGTCAGTCTCTTCGCCTTCCCCGTTGATATCTGCGATTCTCCAGTTCAGTAAAGGGCTCATCCTCTCTGGTAATGCGAGCTTCCGCAGGAGGAACAGCATCACCACGCCGAAAGCCCAGACGTCGCCAGCCACACCCCGTGTACGACTTTCCATAAACTCAGGTGGTATGTACCATGGCGTACCGCCTGTATGGCCACTGTTGTCGGAAGCCGGACTCGAAAGGCCAAAGTCAATTAGTACAGCCCCTCGAGCCTTGGAGAAAAGGATGTTGCCTGGCTTGATATCGTCATGGACTACGCCCTGACCGTGTATGAAGGATAGGGCTGCGGATATGTCAGTGAAGATGCGTCTGGCATCGACAGAGCCCAGAATGCACATAGGATTGGAATTTCCGGAGCGGTAACAGTCGAGGCCTGGTGCGTCTACATGTTCCATGTACAATGTCAGATAGCGGGCGTCATGATTGTTGAGACATACCACAGCCGCCTACACCAGGTACGTTAGACAACTTTCATCGAGACTAGGGTCATGGATACACTTACATGCTGCGTCAGCTTCGAATGGTTCCTGACCTCCCTCATCCACATCTCTGCCGCATGTACCACTCCCGCGGGATCGCCTTCGGCCGGCGCCCTGACGACCTTGACCACGGCCAGGTGGCCGGGTGACCGAGAGTCGCGGGCCTCGAAGACGTGCGAGGCCGGTCGGAGCGCTATGTTTTTGCCCCGCGTGAGGGTGTAATCCTCTCCTTTTGGACCAAACACCTTGGCAGTCTGCCCCTCGAGCAGCTGCCCAAGGGGGTGGTGGGTTGTTGAAGATTCTGCCAGAGGAGCGGCGGCCGTAGCGGGCGCCTGGAACACGGCCATGTCGCCGGACTGGCCATCACCTTCTTGTTGTTTTACCCTCTTCGACGGCGCCTCGGGCTGGGACGGGTCGAGAGCTCGCTTCTTTGACGCTTGTTGAGGTTCCGTCTCGTCTGGATCTTGTCTGGGCTCGACGATGGTGCTCAGACGAGGGAGCACGAGGAAATCAAGAAGATGATGCCCCTTTGCGAAGACAGCCCAGGACCCGACGTTCACGGCTGTAGGGTTGCGTGGCTGTATCCGCTGCTCCGAATCCATAGGTTGGGGGCCATCTTGTTCGTCGGGAAGCTTCCTCAGGGTAACAAAGTCCTTGCCTTTGTTGATCACGATAGTCCAATCCCGAGCTAGATCGAAGATGAGCCGGCAATAGAGCTTTCGGGGCCCGGCTTCGGTCTTAGGGCGGTGACTTCGATAGTGTAGCCCACGTCGGCGCTCGACTGAGCTAGAGCAAGGCTGCTGACGGGCGTGGCTCCGTGGGGGTTGGCGTTGGCATCAAGGATCACGGTGCGCGGCTGCGGATCTGCAATTCCATACGGCGAGAGCTTGATGCGCACGGGGTCTGCAGACGGCCTGAGGATAACCCTAATGCTGTTCTCGTGAGGGGACACCCCGTGGTCATCGTCTCTGTCTGGGCTCTTCGGCGCCCCCTCAGCGCCGAAGACCCCCTCAGCGTCGACGTGGGCCGGAGCTTGAGATTTTATCCGCCGCATCATGGCGGCGACCTCGCTCGGCGTACACTCGTTCGTCGTTTCTGACACGTAGCCATCGTCCTGAGGCCTCTCCATTGTCTGCTTCGGTTGCTTAGCCAATGGATGTGATCATGGGTGGTGTCTCTTCTCTCTCGTACGGATCCGGACCAGGAAAGTCTTTCTTGCCACTTACACTCAGCTGAATCGCGAGCGGTTATAACTGTGCACTCTTCTCGTTCTGCTATATAATAGAGTAGTCCGAGTAGTCCCTCGCGTCTGGGTTTTTACATACTCCCTCACTCAAGGGACTCCGCTCACCAAAGCGCGACATGCTTGTTTACTCAAGATTCACAATGGGTGAGGTGAATGTGGTGGTGCTCTTAGCAACGGGCAGCGAATTGATCTGATGTTGTCTGGAGGAAAATTCATTTTCGAGCAGCAGACGGAGAGCTGTGACGTATGCTTGCGATCATGCTAATTAGCTCCTACCAGGACATGAGGACAGTTCGGGAGGACTTTTGGCTGCTTCATGAGGTTTAGAAGACAGTCTAGGTGTTATTCAGCCCCCCTTTGTTGCCTCCCACTTGTGGTTATGCCATCGGCAGCTCATCGATCCAGTCATGACTTACGCGTGGGTTCTCTACTCCCAACCTGGCCTCTACACACACGTTGAGTAGGTAGGTGACTCAACCAAGTCAAGTCTGTTCACTCTTCAGTATACTCTGCTAATACTCGAGACACATTCACTCATCTCGGATGCGCATTTCCCAAGGCTTCAAATTGCACTTCTATATGGAATACCGCGGAACGTTAGCCTGAGTTTCTCACCTCAAAGATGTTCACATATTCTCTCATCTCGTGATCACATTTCACCGTAGAGTCGGACGATCTTGTACTTTATTGCCTGCCTTGCGCGGTTCTGGGATGGAATGGTTGTCAGATCCATCCAGTCCTGTACTGGGCACTCCTTCACTAGCTGTTCCTCCTCGTTTCGTTCACTACCTCTCTATCCACGGATGAGACGTGGACGTGGACGCGGTGTCGCACCGCACAGTGCCCCTGATCGAAGACTGCGGCTGGATGAATCTACTACCAGAGACACACTCTGTCACCTCATACCTTCCAGTTCTGTTGCTGAGCTGGGCTCCTTCACTGTTCCTCCTTCTCGTCCATCCATCACACCCATCTCCTACCCACGGAGCGGACCAACGTCGACGCGATGCCACAACTACCCCTAATCTGATCGTAGACCCGGGATGAGTCTGCTTCCACACACGATTTTGTCTAATGGTTCATGACGACGCCTCCCCCATCTGATTAGCTTGTGTCTTGCATGATAGAAAAGTGACCAATGTAGTTAATTATAATACTACTTGCATCAAGAATTGTACATTTGTACATGTACAAATAGCACCGGCGGCAGCATCAGCACAGGTCAGATGGACATGCACTGCTAGGAAGTTTGAGCGAGCGAGGAGAGTAATTGCCTTGTCCGTGGCTGAGCCATGCAATTACCAACCTGTCTGGATGTTAGAAGCACGTCAACTGCCGTGCTTGGCATTTGCATTTTATTACGTAGTAATATATCACCGTGGCAGAGAAACATTCAAGCACGCCATAAACGCCCCCAGACATCATGTGTGCTGTGGTGGTAAGTGAGCCCCTTTATGTAGTCGTCGGTTGACGGCAGTTGCCGTTCTACTCTCCACCGGCGCTGCGCAGCGCGTCAGGCAAATGGAATTAATGCTTGGTAGTCAAAGCTGACTGTGTCGTCCTTCCAAGTCTTCTTATGGGATGCGCCGTGTCTCTGTTGTACATGCGCCAGTTATATGGACGTAAGGGGATAGCGGTTAATTACCAGTTTCATGGCTCACACACGGTGACACCCGGGTAAGGTATGTACATACACACAATGCACAGTCGAACAGTATGTGTAACGGACGGGTAGTTAATTAGGTCCCAAGCCTTTGGATCAGGTTGTTTCGATCTGCCACAAGACACATCTAACCTAACCTAACCACAACGCAAATACCCTTCGCGTGTTGTAATAATATCCCTGCGACGTTTAATTAACTGCCTGTGGCAACTGCCGTACGGATACACGGGGATTGCCGATATTGAAACCTAAGGTACGGATATAGGTATGTTACGTTAACTTCGGGGGAACTTGAGATATGTATACTAGGTATAATGCACGGAAAACGGATCCCAATCCTTTTCTTTCAAGATAACTGTGTGTTGGCTCTGCAGTTGCAGTTGCCGTGCAGTTCCCCTGGTTTTGCTGGGATGTTAGCGTTAAGCTTGCGAGAATGGCATGTCCAATGCATGTGGGCCGGCCTCGGCTGTCCGTTTGCTCGGGAGCTGCCCTGTCCGGGCATCCAACATAACAAGTACATACATCCCTTTGGGCGTTTCTAAGTCCAATTTCTTGGCATGACCCACAATACAACCAGTCTACATGCAAGCCACCCGCAGCCATGCGGCAATCACAGAAAGGGCACAATTTCCATACCAGACTTATGACCTAAAACAGCGTCTAATAAATCAGCGAAAATTTAGGGACATAACGAATAAGCCTAAAATCTATTTTCACTTAGCTTGGTTTGTGTTTATGTTGTTGTGAGCTTAATGCGTAACGATATGTACCAAGACTACAGTGTCAAATGGTCAATTATCGTGGTAGGGCTGGTTTGTGGGTGCGTAGTGACTGCATGTACCGAAAAGCGGGGCTTTTTTATTTTACGGAAGCCTATTGGCTGTAGAGCCCTGTTGCCAAGAAATTGGACTTAGAAACGCCCAAAGGGATACAGGAATGCATGCATGCTGCTTGTTCTGCAGAGAAGAAAATTTCAGCGCTTGAATAACGTTATGAACTTGGCCCGATTTTTGTTTGTCATCGCGCGCATCCGCCCTGCATGATGCAGCCTGCAGGAGAAGAATTGGGAGAGTCCAGCGTCTTGGTTTGCATGAATTAGCTCTGCAAGCTCTGCAAGCTCTGTTCGCGCGGGTTTGCGCGGTGGCTTCCAGTTGGATACCAGAGTTCCAGAACGGGCAGGACTGCATTAGCGGCTTGACGAGTCTACAGATTTACATACACGCCCCAGGGCGCTGGGTCTCGATTCCATCTCGGACACACAACTCCATTTGTCTTGCGGCACAACCAGACGGGACGGAGCGTATCACATCAGAACGCACGTACTTCGTACGGTACTGGAAAATATGATCCCAAGAACCGATACGCTGGAACCGTGGCCTCTTCCACTCTTGCGAACCTCGGGTGCTAATGCACAGACCTAATAGTGGTCCAAGGTGACGGGTAAGCTTCGACCTCCTCGTTACCGGCAGTAAGGTGGGTGGTTATCTCGGTTTCGCGAGCCGAAGCTGTCATGGTCTAAGCTCTTTTGCTTGGTAAGGGTTGAATCAGGGCAGGCAGTTGTTGCGCCCGTTCCCGTTGCAGCGGGAGATTGTCGAGCTCTGGACATGGAGAACCTCGAGGGCACAGCGCACAACGAGCGGAGACTCCCACTGCCCGTATTAACGTTATCGTCCCGTTCGGTGCCACAATTGGAATTTGAAAGCGGCAAATGTACATTCCGGTATATTTTTGTGTGTCGACCAGAACTTAAACATGTTTGGAATGGACGACAGGTCGATGCCGATGCGGCCGTATGGCGCAGCAAGTGTGCCCTAATAATAATGTCATCTGGGGCTGGATATGCAGAGGGCGCACCCGGATGGTTTTCGGGGTAAACTGCTCGCCGAGCTCTTTCCCTTTTCTGTGCTTTTTGGCCTTGCCCCATCTCCAATGGTCGATCGGCCCTGTCCAGCCCCTGCCTCCCGCCCCCGTTCGACCTGCTAGGGTCCGGCGGAACAATCCATCACTTCCTAGTGGGGGCTATCTCAGAATTCAAGTTGCTGTCTGAGGGAAAATTCTGAAGGAGCAAGGGGGCCGTGTGTCTTGGCTTCATAATGAGTTGACAAGTACCTTGAGTGAAAGAGAAGTGCCGTGGTAGCAGAGCTAGAACATTGCTCAGTTCATCGCATGTCACTCTGGAGAAGCGGCTGTAAGGTGAGGACCGTGAGGGACATGCGGACCCTGCTAGCAATAGTGGATTCGGGACAGGGAAGGCACGGCCATATCGCCTGGTCCGGGCTCTGGTTCCCGTCGCCGGGCTTGCACAAAGACCCGTCACTCCTCTCGTCCTGTGTCGGGTCCTGTTCTTGCACAAGCTCCTTGTATCTACACGTTCTTCCCCATTATTAATTGCTAGTGTAGCCAATTCCTCTCCCCATCTTTGTTCCCAGGTTCCAGCCCGCCTTCCATCGCGAGTTTCTCTTCCTTGACAACGTCCAGACAATGATGGTGTCCAGAGGCTCTTTACAAAGCTGAGGTTGCCCGCGCATCGCAAAGCGGCTGTCATGCCAGTCGCCGATCGGCAAGCCCCTGAACCGTGACATCGACGACAAAGATCGAACCGCGCAAACACCAGCCGCCGATCAACCGTCGTATACCGATGCACCGAGACCCTTGAACGATCGGTATCACAACACACAGTTTCGCGCCACATTCTAAACGAGCGCACGCGACGAGCAACTATCAGCTCAAGCAATCGCGCACCCATCGACCTCGATGCATAGCAAACTCTAACCCCGCGCTTTCAACTATCTTCTCGACAAGTCTAATGGGGAAAAGGCGGCGACGGTCGAGCAGATTCAGAGCTACAGGGCACTCGTCACAATAGGGAGAGATGCAATCGGGCGAAGGAACTCCAGTTAACGGAACCCAGAAGTCACACTGGGAGGAGGATCCCCCACTTCAAGGAACGGGAGGCGGCGTGAACGGCGACGGCGACCTACACTCGTTCAGCAACGGGGTTCTTGAGGTCGACAGCGACAACTCCCACCCCTCCGATCTTGCAGCCCCGTATCCAGACCCTCATCTGTCTGGCTTGGAGGTGGGTTTAGAAGTGGATGAAGACGAACCAGACGAAACGGCGTCGGTCTATGCGATGAGCGCTTACCCTCGGGTATCACCTGCCTTTCGGGTCGAGCAACCCTACGAGAACGGCAATGCGCTCGACTCGGCCACAATGTAAGTCATATCGATTCCCTTGCGCATTGGAAGCTGCATCAGTAGGAAGCCATTGCTAACCTCCGTCTAGCGACTCGTCACGGACACTGTATGCCGACGACTTTGACTTTGTCGTGGAACATGGACGACAGTATTGCGGGGACTACTTTATGCCCATCGACCCGACCGAGCAGACACGCCAATACGTGATACATCAGGTCTACCTCAAGCTCTTCAACCTCGAGCTCACGACGGTACCGCTGGACAACCCCAAGTACATACTAGACATTGGTACAGGAATAGGGGAGTGGGCGATTGGGATGGCCGAGAAGCACCCAGAATGCGAGGTCTTCGGGACGGACATAGCTCCCATTCAACCGACGCAGCAGGTGCCGTTCAATGTCGAGTTTCACATTGAGAATGCGGAAGACGAGTGGATCAGGCCGGCTGACGCTGTTGATCTGGTCCATCTGCGGAACATGACCGGAGCATTCTCCGACTGGCGCTTCATCTATGGGCAGGCATTCAACTGCATAAAGCCCGGCGGCTGGATAGAGATCATCGATTTTGACGACTACTACGCCTATGAGAACTTCTTAGGCATGTACCCTAATGGCTCACCAGCACACATCCTCGTCAACGCGGTGTATGAGGCCGCACAAATGTCAGGGCGGCCGAGGGGCGTTGAGCATATGAGCCAGCAGCTCCTCATTGACGCTGGCTTTGTCGACATTGGCGAATCCAAGTATGATCTTGGACTCGGCACTCGGGAGAACAGCAGTTTCGGCAAGTTTTGGCTATTCGCTGTTGTCACGGGCATCGAGGCGTCGTGTATGCGCCTGCTGACAAGACAAATGGGCTGGGATGAGGACTACGTGCGGGATCTCTGCGACAAGGTGGCGCACGAGACAAAGATGCTCGCCGAGGATCCCGCAAGAGCACAGCGTTTTGTTGTCAAGCTTCGCGTACTAGTCGGCAGGAAACCTACCGTGTCAGGTCAATGGACAGCAAAGGCGCTCAATGAGAATGCCAAGATCACTGTCAATAACGGCGAGCTAAGTGGAGATGACAGTACGATCGGAAGCCGGGCAGGGAGGTCCGAAGAGACGTTGTAACGGTCTGCGATGTGTGTAACGGCTAGATTTGGTGCATGGTCGCGGTGTTCTGTAATCATTTTGTATGTAGATACCCAGAGTTACCTTCGTGTATGTATTGCATTTTTACTTCTCAATCAACAACAACACTCGGAATGAAACCATAGCCTGCATAAACATGTGAGGTAACAGGTAAGGTGTAGACTGCCTAGCATCGGTCTAAAGCTCAGGTATCCTCTTACACTCTTAGCTTTTCTGCCGATACGGCGACGTACTTCCACGCTTCGGTTTACAGGTTGGAAGAACCAGGCCAACACAGAAACTATAAACCCATACAATATCAATGGGTAACCTTTGAAAGACCATTTCTTACGTTCTCATTCCTCTCCCGCCTCCTTTTCTGACGGATTTACCATGAAACAGCACTGTTGTTAGTGGCACGGATCCCTGGGGCAGCAGCTCAGGAGCTCAGACCACGGCCGCTCGCGGTCCAAGGTTAGCTCCGTGACTGTCCCTGCCGTCTAACTAATCCCATGCGCTGACGTACGTGGACCCGACCTACACTGACTTCCACCACCGACACCAAGCGAAGCAGGTGCCTGGGATTTTGCGAAGAGCGCGCCCAGGTCTCGAGGACCAACATGCCGGCGGATGAAGTGCAGCAGTGAAAGATGGCGCTCAATCCATCCGACGGCTTCGTAGCCGCGAACAACGTTGCCGACCTGACAGACGGCGTGCTGCCCATCTTCGACGTGGTGCCCGTGCAGCTCCAGTTCTCGATCGCGGCCGACTTTGTGGCGGCCCAGGTTGCGAATAATGTCCTCATCCTGGCGCTCTCCAACGGGCGCATCCTGCGAATCGACCTCAACAAGCCCGAAGACATTGACGACATCGATCTCCCCAAGAAACCGTCCGAGGTGGGCGTGATCCGGCGCATGTTCTTGGACCCGACCGCTTCCCATCTTATCGTCTGCACCGCTGGGGGCGAGAACTACTATCTACATTCACAATCGCGGCAGCCCCGACCGCTGGCCCGTTTGCGCGGTGTCTCGATCGAGAGCATTGCCTGGAATCCGTCCCTGCCCACTGCCTCGACGCGCGAGATTCTGATCGGAGCATCCGACGGCAACATCTACGAGAGCTACATCGAGACGTCGACCGAGTTCTACCGCAAGGAGGATAAATACCTAAAAACACTGCAGAAGCTGCCCGATGGACCCATCACAGGACTATGGGTTGACATTGTACCGAGCTCGGGGCCGAGCAGGGCGGATATGCGCCGCATTCTGATCAGCACACAGAGCCGGCTGTACCATCTTGTCGGCAAGATCGGCCGCCACCACCATGACGGGAGCGCATCTGTATACACCAAGTTATTCGAGGCCGAGCAGCCTATTGTTCACGAGCTTACGAGGTCTTCGACGGCGGCTACTGCGGCGTCTGCGTTGGTGGTATCACCTGATCCGCAGGACAACGCTGCAGGGAGACCTCATCAGCAAGATACGCTGCCGGACCGCGCGTTTGCATGGCTGTCTTCGCACGGCGTTTTCCACGGGAAACTGCTCACCAACCCAGCGAGCCCTGAACTGGGAACCAAGGTGTTTAACGAATCCAAGCTCCTGCCGAGGTCACAGTTAGCTGTGAATGCTTCAGAAGCTACAAATGGCCGGAGAAAGCCGGCAGCGGGTGCAGATTACATCGACGCCCTCGCCCTGACGCAGTGGCATGTCGTCAGTTTAGTTGGTAGCCGGATAATCGCGGCCAACCGTTTGACGGGCTCGACCATCTATGACCAAGTCATACTTGATCCGGGCCAAAAGGCGATTGGTCTGTGTGTGGACATTCAGAAGAGCACATTTTGGCTGTTTACGTCAACCGAGATCTTTGAGATCGTCGTGCGGGACGAGGACAGGGATATCTGGAAGATTATGCTGCAGATGCAGCAGTTTGACGCCGCGCTGCAATATGCCCACACGCCGGCGCAGAGAGACGCTGTTGCCACTGCATCCGGGGATTATTTGACAAGCAAGGGCCTGTACAGTGAGGCTGCCACGGTTTATGGCAAGAGCAGCAAGCCGTTTGAGGAGGTGGCGCTGTCGTTTATCGACAACAACCAGCCGGACGCCCTCAGAAAATACCTGCTGGCGAAGCTTAGTACCTATAAAAAGGCGGCCGTCATGCAGCGCATCATGATTGCGACGTGGTTGGTGGAGATTTTCATGGCCAAGCTCAACTCTCTGGACGATACGATTATCACCAAGGCTGAGTTGTCGGACGCCTTGGACCCAACCCAGACGAAAGAGCAGCTCGATGCGGTACGGAATGAGTATCATGACTTTGTCAATAAACACAAGTCGGATCTGGACAGGAAGACAGTCTACGATGTGATCAGCAGCCACGGACGGGAGGAGGAGCTGCTGTACTATGCCAACGCGATCAACGACCACAATTTTGTGCTGTCGTACTGGGTCCAGCGAGAAAGATGGTCGGAGGCCCTGACGGTGTTGAAACGGCAGAAGGACGCAGAGGTTTTCTACCGGTACAGCAGTGTTTTGATGACGCACGCCGCGGGGGAGTTGGTAGACATACTCATGCGGCAGTCTACCAACCTGAAGCCGAGGAACCTTATACCCGCGTTGCTGGAATACGACAGGAATTATACGGGACCGTTAAGTCAGAACCAGGCTATACGATATCTTTTATATGTCGTCAACCAGCTCGGATCGACTGATTCGGCAGTGCATAATACTTTGGTATCGATCTATGCATCCCATCCGAGCAGAGACGAGTCCGCACTGCTGTCGTACCTGGAGAGTCAGGGGGACGAACCCAAGTTTGACCCCGATTTTGCTTTACGGTTGTGCATCCAAAACCACCGGGTGCTGTCATGTGCGCATATATATACCAGCATGGGGCAGTACGTGCAGGCTGTGGACCTGGCGCTGTCTCACGATGAGATCGAACTGGCGAGTATCATTGCGGATAGGCCGATTCAGTCGGGTAACGCGCAGCTGAGGAAGAAGCTGTGGCTAGCGATTGCCAAGAAGGTTATCGGATCTGGACACATACCCAAGGAAAATGGTGCGAATGGGACGGGTGTGAATGGGGTTGTAGTTGGGGGGGATAAGAGTGGTATCAAGACGGCCATCGAGTTTTTGAAGAGGTGTGATTTGCTGCGGATCGAGGATCTCATTCCCTTTTTTCCGGATTTCGTGGTGATTGACGACTTTAAAGAGGAGATTTGCGCAGCGCTGGAGGAGTACAGCAAGAACATTGACAGCTTGCGAAGGGAGATGGACGAGAGCTCGCAAACAGCTGCTAATATTCGGATTGACATTTCCAGGCTGGACCAGCGATACGCCATTGTGGAACCAGGGGAGAAGTGCTTTGTGTGCGGCCTGCCATTACTATCCAGGCAGTTCTTTGTCTTTCCGTGCCAGCACGCGTTCCATTCGGATTGTCTGGGACGAAAGGTACTGGAACAAGCCGGCCCGGCGAAGAGCAGGAGAATCAAGGAGTGTCAGATCCAGATTAGTAAAGGGTTGGTGAGCGGCACCAAGAGGGAGGCTATGATTGCGGAACTTGATAGCCTGGTGGCATCAGCATGGTAAGTTCAACAGAAAAGAAAAAGGGGGAACAAAAGCTAATAAGTTGGAGCAGTATACTCTGCAGTGACTACGCGATTAAACGCATCGACGAGCCGTTTGTTAAGGATGGGGAGGATCGGACTGAGTGGTCGCTATGACACCTCCTGGAGCTCACAGATGAACTGTACTGTAGGATCTACGGATATAGTACAGGTAGCCGGGGCGGGATGCACACACGGTGAGAGGTGATCAGGGAATTCGATACCCATACCCATTATTCGAACGCTACAGTTAGACTCATGCGAGGGAGCAATTTTACTATATACCTACGTATACTTTTTTTGAGGTCATACCGCTACGTAGGTGGCCTAGCATGGCGCACGTTTTTTTTTTACTGTTTGCTGGTTGCAAACACTTAAATCAAGGCCACGCCGTCGGCTCAACCTCTAATTTGTTCTTCCTCGTATTTATTGCCTTATTTCTCCCCGCGTTCAGTTCTTTCATCAGGTATGTGCCATTTTTAAAAGTCGTCAGCGTTAGGTTAAGGCTGAGGCCACGCCAGCAGTGTGTATGTAAGTGGTCGTACAAATGAGCCAATCAGAGATGGTGGTTATCTGACTGCCTAACTTGGCAGCCTACGTGCCACCAATCTGGGAGTACGTACTGTCGTCAGCCGCCGGAGTTAAAAGGCTTGGGAGATGTAAAGGGCGGTAATGGAGGGACGGTATAATAACTGCCCGACTGCAGTTTCATCGGTCTTTGTTCGTGCCAGCCGGTAAACTTCTGTTACTCTACGGCGGTGCTGAACTTGTCTCTTCTGGAAACACATCAACGCTGCAGCTCGCGCTCTCATTCATCTCTCATTCAGATACACTCTTGACACATTGGACGCAATTATTTGTTTAAAAAAAAGAATAGAGACAGAATGGACTGGGATATTGTGAACATGGACCGGTGGTAAGTCTTCTTTTGTGTTCCCTTTTGTTTTGCTATCTGATGTCTTCTACTGACGCTTTCTTGATTACAATAGTCCAGTCTATGCTGTACGTATCTTGTCACCCTCGCCCCGTCACTAGCCTCCTTTTTCTCTCATCACCCTTACCCAATAACTGTTTCTCCATGCTCCTATCATATATGTCCTAGACTGTCTTCGGTTAATAAGCTTTGGAGGCGTGAATCTAAAGATACTGACGATGGAGCAGTCCTTCTTCGGAGCACTAGGATGCGCAGCAGCCATCATCTTCACCGTGATCGGGGCGTCCTACGGGACGGCCAAGTCGGCCGGGGCCATCTTCTCGTCTGGAATCATTCGTCCGGATCGGCTGATGCAGAATACGTGCGTATACTATCCTCTCTCTTCTCACGTCCGAATCTACACAGACACCCTAATCCTAATCCCTTTCTTCTTTCCACCATCCCCGTCTCATGCCCTTTCTCATCCCTGTCTCCCTCTATACACACACTTGCCGTTATCTTTGCTTTCCATTCCCTTAATTACCTCACCCTGTTTACTATTGGCTCTTTCTCTTCCTCCCCAACCCCGTCAGAGCATCCCCGCCTACTTGTACTCCTCCCCCTCTCCCCCTTTTCTTCCCTACATTTCCCCGTTACTTCTCCTTTTCCCACATTCTCTCCCTTATCCCAGAATCCCCTTCTGTCCTTACCTCCATAACTGCCCCTTCTTCTCTTGTTCCCGTGTTTCCTCCGCATTCTTTCATATTCCTTTCTCATGCCCACCCTCTCACACACTCTCCTTACCACTCAAACACATCCCAGTACCCGATCTGCTTTCATTGCTGACATGCGTAGGTTATGCGCGATAATGGCCCAAATCCTCTCCATCTACGGGCTGGTCGTGAGCGTCATTATATCCGGCGATCTGGTTGAGAAGATGGCTCTGCACACTGGTTTTCTGCAGCTCGGCGCCGGTATGTCCGTCGGGTTGTGCGGTCTGGCGGCTGGTTTCGCGATCGGGATTGTTGGCGATGCTGGTGGTAAGTCCCCCCTCACATCTGTCCCCTTTTCGATCACATGCATATACATATACCCGAAAACAAGGGGAGGTACTAATGATGACAACGGGGGTTATTAGTGCGGGCGAGTACGCAGCAACCACGGCTGTACATCGGCATGGTCCTGATTCTCATCTTTGCTGAAGTCCTGGGACTGTACGGGGTCATTGTGTCCATCCTGATGCTTACGAGGTCAAAGTTGAACGTTACGGAGTGTACATTCTAACCTGGACACCTTACTTAACCTTGCTATACTGGTATTATCGGACTGAGAAACAAAAACTAGTTGTAATTAACAACCTGAGTCATGGAAGATATGTAGCACAGCGAGATAGATATATAGATCACACGGAATCCTAACAGTCGCACAGCCTCGAAATAACTTGTGAATGCTGATGATGACTGGGCTGGTAGAGATCGGTGTGGTATCCTCCTATTATGCCGTCTTCTTTTCATCCTCTGTGGCGCAATCGGCTAGCGCGTCTGACTGTTAATTAATCAGGCGGTTGGAAGTTCGAGCCTTCCCGGAGGAGATGGATGGTGCGATGGAAATTCACGTCACGTCCTGTGTGCTCCATGCAATCGAATATTGGATACTACACGGAGATGTGTTTCCTTGATACCTTTTTTTTTTTTTTTGGACCGTTCGGGCCGGGCCTTCAGGTCTTATTATCTCAGTGTCGTCGTGAGATTCTTGCACGCATCCAGGGGGCAGTCATGACGTCTGTCGTGGAATGTGGGAAGGTGCGAATGGCCGGTGTGAAGTGTACATGTTAATCCGGACATTTGGCGGAACTGCCTTTGGTACAGTCAACCACAAATTTAATCGCTCAGCCAGAGGATACTATCAATTCTTCTCTCACAGTCGTGTCCAAATGGATCGGACTCCACAGCTGCGGGGATCGCCTCCGGTGCGGATGACCCGGGTACTGGGGCCGGGCCCGTTTGGAGTCGGAGCCGAAGCCAATATCTGTTGCTCCCGCTGGCACGTGTCGTCTGGATTGAAGGAGACGCACCGAGTATGTATGGGAACTACAGGAAGCTCAATACGCCAGAGCATTTGTGCATAAAGTGAGTTGTCAAGGTAATATGTATGTACGTCAACTGTGCTCGGACTGCCGCAGGACGGCCGTTGTGCTTATGAACGGCTGAAAGATGTCGGGGCTGAACGATATCCATCACTGATCAGAAAAGCTAATTTTCTCTAGCCTCCACCCTGTGGAGCTCCAGAGACTGACATTGACGTCTTTAAGCTTTCAAGCTGCTGGACTACACCAAGCTTATCTGCTTGCCAACCCGAAAAGCCAAGAATAGCATTACCGCATCATTTCAGCTCCTTATTAACTCGGCGTGCCTGAGAGAGAAGACAAGTCGCCATGAAAGTCGTTGTCGGCAGGCAGCCAATGACGATGCTCCCCCGGACTCCACCAACGCCAAGCGCCAGTTGCAGTCGGTGTCTGATGTCCGCGAAACTGTGTCAGATGTCCGGTAAAAAATGGTCGTTGATTGCCGTGAGGCTTGGCAGCCTCGAACGTTTCACATTTCATCTCAACATCTCCGACAGCCTCCTCGAGCTCCTCTCTTTGCCACAGCTGCACCAACAAATGGCACCACAGCGCAAAATGCTTCTTCGAGGGACACGGTGGAGAGAAATCTTACATTTATGATTCAAGACTTATCGGAAGATTATCTGGCATTTAGAGTCCACCGGGCGCTGCTTAGGGCCACAATGGAAGGCTTCTTGCGAAAGTGGAGCAGTCCCGAGGGGAGGGTTGCGTAAAGGGTGTCGTCTCCAAAAGGCAACGCACGCATATAGGCCGCGCGTCATGCCCACTTGCCGAATAACTGCCACCATCCCAGCCGCACAGCGCTTCCATCTCCGGACGCAGGTAGGCAAACGCTTGACCTATCTCAGATCAGGTCCCTGGCTTTCCAGTGAAAATGTCCGGCGGCTCTGCAAGTGTATACGCAACACCCGTTCTCTTTTTGTCTCTAGCCTGCCATCCACGCACTCACAGCGCATTGTCGCGAGCAAGATGCGGGCGGGGCTGTTGGTTGTCCATTGCCACACTCATGGATGTACCCAAACTCACTCCCACTTCGAAAACTGCTGCTGTAACGGTGCCGACATGGGGTATCGATGGTAAGATGTTTCGAATCTTTGCACCCGATCGTCAATGTGTATCTTCTTTAAACACACGAACCACCCCCAGACATTAGACGCCAAGCGTCCCGTACATCAATGCCATGTTCACCTCGCATCTCTCAAGCTACATACACATCCATCTCGAGCCTTTGTCATCACCAAAGACGTAGTGTGAGACTTCCAAGAACTTGGCGGCTGCCGGCATCCCCCTTGGCGAAAAGCGCGGCTCTCTCACCATACGCACGCCGGAGTCCCCTGTTGACTTGCGTCCCCGCTTGAAGGTAGACCCCCTCGGCACCGCATCCGAAGGCTGGCCCACTCTCTTGATCTCTTGATCTCCGTCTTGTTGTCTCCTGAAAGTTGGTTGAACCATAATTATTTTCCTGTCCAATTTCACTATCATTGTCCTGGTTCGCCACCCCGGAGCTTAGACATACTTCGGGCCCTAATTTTGGTCATTGGATTCTGGTCTAAGTCGACACTTACGAATCCTCTCGGCCTCACACGTTCGCTTTTCGTTCACAGCCCACATTCTCCGCCTCACCCGCCACTGGACGGAACATAATCAGATTGTGTGGCCCTGCCTTGACGGCTTTGCTTTGATATATACCAGACTTTCGCTTCTTCACCCCATGTTATAGCATTTATTCATCTGGTGGGACTTCGTTTTGTAAGAGGTCGGACAAAGCATTACGACCATGAAATCAAGTACACTCTTGGCCCTAGCGGCCTCCTTACTCCCATCATCAACAGAGGGTTTGGCATTACAACAGCAGCAACAACAACAAAGACGGGATGGGAGCTCGCCGAGGGTAGTAGGCTTGGAGACCAAACGACAGCCCATTGCGAATCCGTTGAGTCGGGATAAGTTGAGGAGGAGAGGGTCCGTCACTGCGAGCTTGGATAATGAGGTACGAACTAAAACTTCTGGGGCTATGAGTGTGAGTAACTAACATGTTGTTGTTGTTGTGTGTAGGAAACATTATACTTTGTCAACGCCACCCTCGGCACACCAGCACAGTCGTTCCGGTTACATCTGGACACGGGGAGTTCCGATCTATGGGTCAACACGCCCAGCTCGAAGCTGTGTCTGCAAAAGTCGGCGCCGTGCAAGTTCGCAGGCACATACTCGGCCAACTCGAGCTCGACGTACTCGTATATCGGCAGCTACTTTAACATCTCCTACGTCGACGGCTCCGGGGCGAGTGGGGATTACGTGTCTGACACGATCACGATCGGCGCGACGAAGCTGGACAAGCTGCAGTTCGGCATCGGCTACACCTCGTCCTCGGCGCAGGGCATCCTGGGGATCGGGTACCCGATAAACGAGGTCCAGGTCGGCAGGGCAGGGAAGGCGGCCTACGACAACCTGCCCGCGCAGATGGTCGCCGACGGCCTGATCCAGTCCAAGGCGTACAGCCTGTGGCTGAACGACCTGGACAGCAACACCGGCAGCATACTGTTTGGCGGGGTCGACACGGAGCAGTACACGGGCAGCCTGCAGACGGTCCCGATACAGAGCGAGTCCGGGACGTTTGCCGAGTTCCTCATCACCCTGACGAAACTGCAAATGGGCGCTACGACGATCGCCGACAACCTTGCACTAGCAGTGTTGCTGGATAGCGGTTCCAGTCTGACGTACCTGCCGGACGCCCTGGTGCAGGATATCTACAACGCGGTCGGCGCGCAGTACGACTCCGAGGAGGGAGCCGCCTATGTACCCTGCTCCCTGGCCAACAACGCGACGAACCTGACGTTTACGTTCAGCGAGCCGGAGATAAACGTGCAGATGGACGAGCTCGTGCTGGATCTGGTCACGGCGAGCGGGAAGCGGCCGACGTTCCAGAACGGCGTGGCCGCCTGCCTCTTTGGGATCGCGCCTGCGGGGTCGGGCACGAATGTTTTGGGGGATACCTTTATAAGGAGTGCGTACCTGGTTTATGACCTCGATAACAACCAGATCAGCCTCGCGCAGACCAGGTTCAATAGCACGGCGAGTAACGTCTTGGAGATTGGGACCGGCGCGAACGCCGTCCCGGATGCTACGGTAGTCACGAATGCCGTGTCGGCGACGGCGGGCATCGCGGGGGGAAGTGCGGCGAGCAGCAGTGGATTGGGGATAGCAAAGTCTGGAGCAGCAGCAGCAGTAGCGGGGAGGGGGGGGGGTGCACATGGGGTTGGGGGAGTGGTGGTCATGTTGACTGCGTTGGGGGTCGGGATGTTTGCTATACTATAGACGGGGGAAAAGAGGTGTGGGATGGGCGAGGGCAGTTTTCTTTTGTATCTGTGGTTTTCACTTTGTTTTGGGTATGAGGTACGAAAACGCATCGGCTGGGCTGGCTTGGTCATTTATATATATATATAAGCATATGTTTTGCATTTGCGACGGCACGGCGTCCTTGGTCTGGGGTGGGATTACATTGTCATTGGTTTTAACTAGCTAACCTGTTGAGAGCTGAGTTGAGCTAGGGAGGAGGTAAACAGAGGTAGTTCAAGGGGGGGAAAGAAAGGGGGGGGACAATGTGGACTTAAATCCAAGTTCTAAATCTCATCAGAGAGATCTTTCAAAAGAGACAGACATGGTGGTGATGTACTGTGCATTTGCTGCTTTTGTTTTGATAACCGGGTCTTGACGACCCGGTTCTGTACTGGCTTAGATTACCGCAAAGCTGTTTGTTTATGTATGTGTGTTTGTAAATTTAGAAGTTGTCCACACACACAAGTTGACCGTCCAGAACAATGCATTGGTAATTGAGCGTTATTACCAGTCATGTCATGTCACACCGTTGGAGCTAGTTATGAGTGTGTGCTTCTGTGTTTGAAGAAGGGGCTGGCGTTATTGTTGTGTTTGGCTTCCTTACACTGGGAACGCTTCCTGGCACTCATCAATAGATCAGACACAAACATGTATCAGACAAAAATGAGAGGAAATTTTTCATCTCTGTATTGGAGAGATCACGCATCATCGGTTTCTCCTATTTAACAAATGTAAAAAGCAAAGATAAACCAAACTCCCTTTCGCCAGGCGTGCAATACATAAGATGAAAAAAAAAGAGGAAAACCAGATAAACCAAGGAAAAATATGAATCCGTCATCTCCATATGGGACGTAAAATAAAACGTCAAAAAACGACAACAAATGCTCTCTGCTCCTTTATATCTTTCCCATCCATCCATCCATCATCATGCACTTGTGTTCCTTTATATCGTACGTAAACTACTTACTAACTGTATTGTGTGTGGGAAGACCTTCCAGCGATCATGCTTGCTTTCTTAAATCATCATTGCCAACAACCTCAAAACCAAAATCAACTCATCCCAAACAGGTCCTCCAATTCCATTGGAAATTGGAGTAAAGAAGTGAAGGAAGTGTAAATGTCATCATGTGACAGGCGTCAAGAACGGACTGAGCATGAGGTCGTCCGCGCTGGGCCGCTTGTTGTGATCAATCTCAAAAGTCTGTGCGAGGAACTGCTTGGCCTCCTCGCTCGCGTGCTCGGGGATGGTGGGTGCTGCCTTGGATCCGCCAATCTTGAAGATGGCCTGCAGCTGCGTGCAGTCAGGGAAGGGATGCGTTCCGGTCATCATTTCGACGACAAGACAACCCAGCGACCAAATGTCGGCCTTTCGGGTGTAAGAAGTCTGTTTTACGACTTCAGGTGCCATCCAAAAGACGGAACCCTGGAGGGAAGGACGGTGCTTGTTATTGGCGGCACCATTGAGAATGTTGGTCGCTTCCAGCTTCTTGGAGATACCGAAATCGGAAATCTTGATAGTTCCCTTGTTATCCACCAAAATGTTGGCACCCTTGATGTCGCGGTGGATAATGTCCATGTTATGAAGATACGAGAGACCGTTTAGAATCTGACGGACAAAGCTGCGGACCAGGGGTTCAGGCAGCGCACCGTACGAGTTCAGCATCGTCTGCACTGAACCGCCGGGAACGTACTCGAGGAAAATGTTGAGGTGCTCGGCCGACGAGCCGCAGCCTAGGTACTGGACAATATTGGGGTGGCGGAGGTCGCGGAGCAGGCTGATCTCGCGCTTGAGTGCCTCGATCATGCTCTTCTTGCGCGAGTCGCTCTGGCTGTTTGCGCCAGGCGAAGGGGCCTCGACCTGCTTCACGGCCAAGAGCTCACCAGTGATGGCGTGCAGCGCCAGGTAGACGCTGCCGAAGGAACCCTGGCCGATCAGAGCACCCTTCATCCACTTGCTGTCGTCCCAGGACTCGCCCGCCAGGAAGCTCTGCAGCTCCTCGTCGGCATCCTCTCCGTCCTCGGTAAGAGCCTGGTTGACATCTCGCAGAGAGCCGCCGGATCCGCCGGAGCCCATGGTGCTGTCGCCCCCGTCAAAGTAGCTGTGGCGGACGACATTGCCGTCGGGATCGGTAATGCTGACGGCGGCCGTGTCGGAGCCACTGTCGGCGAAGGAAACGTACGACTTGCGGTTTGGCTCGATAGGCGACGATTCCTCCTGCAGCGTGTCGAGCACTGAAGATGCGACAGAGTCTCGGTATCCGGCGGGGACTCTGCCGTGTAGGTCGCGTGGACGGACCTTGGCGATTTGGTTGGAGGCTGTAAGCCAGCTGTCTGCAATAGTGGGGATCGGCGGCACGTCATTAATGCTCGAGGCGAAGCTCATGGTGCTTGCGACACTCAACCGGCTGTTGACCTTGCTCAGACGCGCGGACCGCCTCATGGACAGCCGCGCCGTCCTGTCGATGGCTTCTCTTGAATGGTCGGGGAAGTAACTCGTAAGATCCGAGGCGATCAACTCGCTTGGCGGCCGCAGCCCGCCAAATTGGCGGAGAAGGCCCTTGCGGGCGCGGGGCACTGCCCGAGGAGTCTCAGCCGGGGCGGGCCGCTCCAGGTCTCGGGCTGCATTGTAGACGTTTCTCTCGCGATCCTGGTAAGAGACGGGGGAGAGGGGCGGTTGCATGTTCTCCCAATGCTCCCCGAGAACTTTCTGCACTTTTAGGTGGCTCCGCGCGTCAACATTGTGCACGGGGCGGTTGTTGTGGTTCTGCTGGGCTTCTTCCATGGCAATGGCAGCGGCCCTCTCGAGCTCCGACATGCCGGGCTCTCCGGCGGGAACACGTCGTAGGATCAGACGGTTCCGCTCCGGACGCGTGTGGTCCTTGATCACATTCCACAGCTCCGTGTCTCCGAGGCGACGACATTGGCTAGGAATGGGGTCGACTCCGGCAAGCACCCAGAAGCAGTAGTTCCGCTCATGGTCCTCACGCAGCCCAAACTTGCGCAGGGTAACGCGCATCACCTCCTCACACGTGTTGCAGTCGGCAAGCTTCACTACCTTGGTCAGCCCCCCCGTCGAAATGACGCGGATCACGTCCTGACCCTGTGGCAAACCGCCCATAAGCGAGCCGTCAATGCTGGAGTTGTTCCTGTGATGGGTCTGTGCCAGTCGAGCGGGTTGAGGCTCGGGCGGGGACATGGGAAACCTGGAGGATGCAGGAGGCGTTGGCTGGGCACTGTAGCCCCCCTGGCCCTGCCCGTATCTCTGCCGCGCATTTGCTCTGAAGTCTCCCGTGTGTAAGGGAGAGGCCGGTCTCGAGTTTTGTGTGTCGACGGCTGTGGGAAGGTTGTATTGCCGCGAGTACCTCTTGTTGGGCGTCGGAGGCGCCGCGCGACTGCCCGAGTTCTGCGGTCGTGGGGAACCTGAAGATGGCATGTAGCTGATGTCAAGGCCTCCAAAAGATTCCTGTGTAGGGCGCATGGTCAGTCAGAAACTCGTAACCACCCGCATTACGTGCCAACGTACCCTATTGCGCTTCTTCTGGTTCGCGTAGGCTTTTGTCCGTAGCTTCTTGATGCCTAGGAATAGGCGGACTCTATCTCCAACCTTGTCGACTCCCATCTCTTTCAGGACCTCCTTGTCCATCTCGAGGAGGTTCTCGCCATTGATGTGGTTCTTGCGGAATATCCGCTCGTACTGTTCGCATTTGACTGTCTTCAGGTAATCGCAGACCTGATCTTCGTCCCAGTTCTTAACCGAGTCGGGGCCGTCAACGTCGGAGAACTCAGAATCGGTCGGGCTCGCGTAAGACTGAGGGATGGCGGGCGCTCTTCTCATGGGAGGGTAAGCGGTCTGCGGCGTTTGGACCATGGTCGACGACTGCGAGCCCAACCCGGCCGGATACGGCGACTTTGACGCTAACATGGCCATCGTGACGGATGATCAGATTGGCGACATTGGACGGCAAGACGGCAATGTTTAATTGTTGTTGTTTTGGTGATTGCCGTGGTCGGGGGCTCGGGAGAACGACCGAATCCGCCGGATAAAGCGCAATCAGTCGTGTTCGGGAGATGTTCCAGAAACGGCTGCAGCCCTGGCGGTTGACGATAAAAATACCTTTGTTTCCCGTAAGCCTCTCCGACGGCGGGGAAGCCAGAGGTCTTGGTCTGTCTGTCAGATTGACGAGCGAACAGAGACCGGTGAAGGTAGTGCGGTCGCGTTGTACGACCTGGAGAAACCTGTCCCTCTCGGAGCTATTGCGGGTCAGCAAAGGGGAGAGCAGGGACCCCTTTTCTGGCCGGTCTCTCTAGTCTCCAAATTCCCAGATAGCCTAGCCAAGCGCTCTTTTGAAGGGGACGCGGTGCGACGTCGACACGACGGTTTAAAGAGATGCTGACTCTTTGTGGAAAAGAATGTTTGGCACTCGAACGGGCGGATTGTATAAAGAAAGACAGTCCTGCCGACACGCCCACACGCAAAAAGTAATCGATCAGTGATCAGCAGAGGGAGGGGAGTGAGCTGTGTGGGACTTGTCCTGTCCGGGGGTTAGAGGATTTGAATTGCATGCGACAATTCAGGCTGATGGATGGGCCGGCCGACCAGTAGGTGATGGGCTTTTTGGTGCGGCGCTTTCCTGGCTCACGCTTGGCGGGGATTGGGCAGGCCGCAAAACGTCGACCACAGGCTCGCCAATCGCTGCGGACTGGCCCCCTGATATGAAACCAAGCACGGGCCACGCAGGGCGCTTGTCGGGATTTCATATTCAAAATGATCAAACGGACCAACTTCGAGCGGGCAGCTACACAGGAACTACCTGATGTACAGCTGTGGAGTTGGTGGCAAATCTAAGGGGGCTTCGACCATTCACGGCGCTGCAAGCAGCCTACCCAACTGAAGGGACACTAGTGTAAAAGATTAATATGATACGAAGCTAAAGTCGATGTTGGTGATATGGCTTGATAAATACGATTGTTCTCAAAGGCGGGTTGAGAGGCTTCACAATGGAACGTGCAGAACAAAGGAGAGTGTCAGCAATCGCTTAAGCACCACCACGCCAGCCAGCAGAAAGAAGCGGGCATGGTGCCGAATCAGAAGCAGCGGAGAGAAGCTTCTTGCATATTGCAGCTGCTGTATCCGTGCCAGTCTTGTCCTTGTCCGTAGAGGTCTCGAAGCAGGCCGCCATGATCACTTTTCACATACAACCAGTGCCTCACAACCACCATGTGATGAGGGCGCAAGAAACTGGGTTTCCTTTTGCGTTTTGCTGCGTGACCATCCCATCAACAGTAATGGCTTTAAACCGGGTAGTCGATGTTTCATCGATGCCTTTGAGGGGAAAAGAGGAGGCTGATATTGTCGGGGCGACATTTGATTTCTCGAAGCACCATTCAGATGTTGGCCCCCAATCTGACACCACCAACGCACCACTGCCGCTCCTCCGAGCAGGAGAAAGAGGCTTACGCCTCGTGTTTTGATCGAAGATTGAAATCTTCGCAAGCAGTGCAGATGCTGTCCCTGATGCCTAGGTGCAAGCCCCAAACAAGACCCAAAAAACCGCCAATGATCGGCTCAGTTCCGACAGGGATGGGCTTGTCACGATGGGAGAGAGATCAACGACCGACGATGAAACGGAAGCGGTTTCGAAAACAGTGGCGCCGGGAGGGGTTCAGTAGGTTAAAAATAATAGTGCAAATCTCCGCCATTGCATCGGGCTGATCGGCATTTCATGCAGCTGGGCTAACATCAGGTACCCGGCCGAGCGCATCCTGCAAGCATTGGCCAGATTCTGGCGAGGGACGACGCGACGGGAATGAAGTCATTGAGAGAGAACAAGCGGTCTGCGGGAGAAGCAACGTGCGAATGTTCTACGCGGCTTCTAACATATGGCTGACTTCAGCCGTAAGAGGCAAGATCAGCCTTCGGTATGGTAGTGGTCTTGTGGTCCTTTATCAAATCTGCACCGCTTCACCACCGAGAAAGGCGCAACCTGGAACGTTGCTGTACTGGACGGATTAGCTAATGCGTTGGCTTGAAGCAATCGCTACCAGCTTGTCAGCCTTGCGGTTGCGAATGCAAGCTAACGGACGACCTAGGCTCGCGGGCCGTTCAGCCATCACCAACTGAGAACTCGAAGCGACAACAAAACATGTGAAGTCCAGGTTGACCATCAAGGGTTTGCGTCGCTAGCCGCGCTGCTCACATGTGCCTCTCACCAGGTTGCCGCTTGCATGAAAGGTGCCTCCGTTGAGCCGCCGCCAACAAGCCAGTACTTTAATCACAGGCTTTCCCGAGTGTTTCGTTATTCTCAGCTAGGCCTTCGTGATCCTGGGTTCTCTTCTAACTTGAAACAAGCTGTTATCCCCCCAATGGCCAAGGTCTTCACTCAGGTCCGCAGCGAATCAATGACTGAGCCCTGGGAACATAGCGGAGAGTTCCAGGTTCTTGGGCGGCACACGGGCGGCATAGAAGCCAGCCACATCTAGATTGTCAGCCACAGGGACAGAAACAGCTCGCGCCACAGGATCGTGGATCGCGTGGAAGGCTGGAAGCTCATGCCATCGGCGAAGCCACTCCTGCTGCTATCGTCCCATTCCGGTGTTCGATTGATACCCCTCGAGCATCCCTTCTGCTTCCGGACGCCCTCTCCGAGGGAATCTACGAGCAATCATGTGATATTGTCTCTGACCAGAGGGAAGCTCGTATCGAGAGATATTTCTGATCAATTCAGCATGTGGCACAATGACAGCGACACCGACGCTTTTTTGACAGCTCTGATAGTTGTGGTCGCGCAAGTCTATTCGTTAATGATTCTGTGTGCGCAAAATATCAGTCATTTACTGTCCCCACCTGCCGCATTGAGTTCACAGCGTGCTACGACCATTTGCTAATGTCGAACATCGTGACTACACGTCGCCCTCCAAGCTAGCTTTTAGCCATGCATATTCGATTGCGCATTCAATATGCGAGAGCAAAGTCGATGCAGAGGAAAAGCACGGTCGCTAGAGGCTCCAATTGGCAGGGGTGGTTCGGTCAAGTCGGAGCCCCGCACTAGTCCCGTTCGTCTCATTGGGCAGCGACCTGCCAGAAATCCGGCATGATAACATCATACTTCATCAATGTCCACTTATTCCAGGCCCCATCACTCGCCCACGGTGTCGGGGCGAGACGGCCAAGGGCCAGATGGCTGCGTGCCTTGGTTCTCCAAGGTCTCGTCTCTACAAGCAGAGACGGTCGAGATCACCTGTCGGTTTCTCTATCCGTGGGGCTTTGACCGAACCTTGGATTGAACCTGATTAAACTTCGGTCATTCCATTCTTTATGGTGGCGTTTCTGTCGTTTTCACCCAACGGTCTGCTTGAACGTTGACCCCTCCTCTCTGTTCGTCATCGAGGTCTCTAATCGTCAAACGTCCGCATGCGACTAGACCGAGGCCAAGCGTAAACTACCACTCATAGCTCAATGGACAGTTTGCTTCGTTTGCTGTGATCAACTACGGCTCTGACGGCCCCAAGAGGCCGGGAATGCAAATGCTCACATTCGCCGACCTCACCAGCGAGCAACTGCAATGCACGAACCAAGGCGCCCATGACACTTCACTCTCGTCACAACCTGCAACCCATTCTGTACGCTGAGTCGCTCATTTCTCACAGAAGACGAGAGCTCGAGCCCTCCCCAAAGTGACGAGTCTCGAGCGCACTGAGCTCGTGTGCGTGGTATAACACGAGTGTCACTCCTCACCTATCGAATTCCCGCGTCCGAAATTGGGAAGGAGGTTGAATCGCAGCCGTCTACTGCACCAATTGGCCGAAAACAAACACACCATTCACTGTCGCATGACTATCGTCGCTTATTTCACCTCGATTTGAACAATAGAGCGTGTCAAACTGCCAGAAAGGGCAGATACTCCAGATTGAATAGAAGAGTTATCTTTGTCTTTGGGGCTGGGTTTGGGGTACTGTTGGTCTCAGGCCGCCACAATGGACCTGGGACGAAAAAGGAGAAACGTCTTGGTGCTACCAAAGACGGCAGAGTCGGATGCATCTGATGCGGCACCCAGTCCTGCAACAACCATCCCGAGTTCTCCAACCAGTTCCGACGGAGATCGTAGAGCCTTTTCCTTCTCCTCCATCAAGAATAGAACCTGGAGATCTCTGAGCAGTCGAGACGTGGCTTCCGAAGGTAGCAGCAGCATGCGGAGTCCGAGTACACATGGGCGGAAACTCTCCAAGACGCGGACTTCATCATCGGTCTCTACCTTTGAGATACTGAATCGACGGAGTTCGGGCTTCTCCGACGACCGCGGGCGCATATCGTTGACTGCCGATACTATGAGCACGACCTCGTCGTCAATCGTCGACTGGAGGACGCAGAATGTCGAAGGATTCGCGCCTCTGGAATCGGATACGCAGCTGCTCAAAACCAAGACCCCCTATTTAGTTGTGACGACAGACTACCTGGTCAAGCTCAAATGCCGTGCCGATGTCCTCGCCCTCTTTCCCCAGCTTTCTGACAAGCCGAAACCGGAGAGCTCGACGAGTTCAACCCCTGAACCACTGATGGTGATTCCGATGGCTTCGGTCGTGTCTGTCTTCGTGGCGGAAAGCACGCGGCCGTCCTTTGGGATCGAAGTCTGGTGGCGGAGTATGTCCGGGGTGTCGTTCTACCATGCAGCTTTCTTCTTCAATCTACCCGAACGCGACGAGCAGATGCATCACATTCGCAGGTCTATGCGCCCGAGCCAGCACGACGGAAGCGACGTACCCCGGTGCTCGCAGGATGTCATCAGCCTGATGAACCCGATACATGAGACTGAGGAACCCAACTTCAAGCACCGGAAACTCGATGTCTTCGCTGTGGTGCCGAGAGGAAACACGCGAAAGGAATGCTGCCCGAAATCAGAAGACAGCACGAAGAAGCTTCACGAAGGGCCGTCGTTCTACCTCGTTGTTGGGCCACATTTGTGCTATTTCGTCGAAGTGCACAAGGGCAAAGGGGGCGACCCTGTCTCCCAGCACAAGACCTTTGGGACGGTCACTCTGGAGACTTTCAAGGGGGATTGGATCCGCCACCAGGAAAGGTTCAACATCACATTTCGGTAAGAAGCCAGACTACCCATTGATCGAGAAGTAAGCTAACAGCCACAGCGACCCCTTCAAAGCCCCGGTAACTCTGGAGCTCGCCAGCCGCTATTACCGACAAATCATCCGCGTCTTTGGCAAGACAGATCGCTTTCTGCGACCCGCGTGGCCACAGGTGTGGCAGACTCTCGAAGTATTCCGGATTGCAGGACTCAAGGAGCCCGAGTTTCACTTACCGACGGGAGAGGATTTTGGCAGCGTCAAGCGGACGCTTGATGCCTACTTGGCGGCATATCGCTGTCATCCAGTTGAATGGGAAATCAACTGGAAGACACAGTTTGCCCCAGAATTCAGGCTTCTACCTCCGAAGAGGGGTTCTCCCTATTCAGCTCTTCAGCTCCTGGCCGTCCTACGAGCGCTGAGGTACAATGACTACTTCAATTCGCTCTCTTTTCGCGATATCGATCTTGCGGTGCTCTGGAACGTCGAAGACACTTCTGCCAAAAAGTCCAACATTGCCTATCTCAGCCGCACATGTAAGCAAGCAGATCATTACCGAATCCGGGACGGCGATTGACTGACTTTTGTGCGCCTAGGTGTTGCTCTCGGCGAAGACGATATTGAGCTTCTCAAGATCAGCCCACTTCTGCACCAGGAATTTCATGCCCTCGCGTACTGCTCTGAGAATCTTCGACAGATCGATTTCACGAACTCTTCCGCCTCGGCAATATCCAGATGGAAGCACGCCAGGAACACACCACATACTCTCCAGTTTCTAACACCCATATTGCACCTATTGAGATCGGGCATCACCAGATGCAACCGCCTGATTCTTAGCGGCAACATGCTTCTTCGGCCGGATATTGAAGACATTGCCGAGACTTTGAAGAAGGGCAGTATCCAAACCTTGGATGTGTCTCGTTGTGGATTGGATGACATGAGTTTGAGAGATTCAATAATAGCGCCCCTCTTTGACCGGCCCCGATTCTTGCAGGTCCTGAACCTGTCTGGCAACCCGGGCCGCATATCAGCCCGCTTCGTCCCCGGCATTGTCGAGCGCTTCCTTGAGCTCAGGCAACTGAACCTCTGCGGGGCAATTCAAGGCGATATTGATGGGCCACTCCTACCTTGCGATGCGCTCGACCGCCTTCGCTTTCTCGAAGAACTGGACATCGCCAACTTCAAGGTGAACGATGCAACCCTGCTCGATCTGGAACAGTTCCTTCTGCAGAGGGGCTGGAGGATGGACGAGGGTCAGCCCTCGAGCCTACGAAGGCTAGCTCTGGACAACTGCGGCATCACCGGTATTCAAGCTGCCAGGCTCTTTAATGCCCTTGGCCAAAATCACGGCATTCATCTGTCTCTCAACAGCAACCCGCTCGAGGAGGGCATCGAGTACTTGGCACATTCCATACGAGAAAATCATGGTCCGGCCGGACTCAGCATGGAGATGGTTGAGTTCAAGGACGAGCACAAGTATCTGCTTCTCATCAAGGCCCTGACTGAGACCTGGTACCTCTCTACACTCAGCTTGGTTGGCACGACGGCTACGTCAACTGCTCATGAGGCTTGCAGTAAAGAGACGATTAGCACGCTCGAGAACTTTTTCGCCCACAACAGATCTATCCGGTCCCTCGACTATTCAGGCTTCTGTGGAAAACTGGATGACGGACAGCTTGCCAAGGGATTCGGTCGCTCGCTCATTGGCCTGACCAAGAACAAAACTATGACACACCTGAGAATCCGCAACCAGAATTTGCATGACGATGCTGGGACGCTCGGGACCGTTCTACGTGAGAACGAGAGGCTCATCATGTTTGACTGTCAGGACAATAACCTCAACCTCACCAGCTTGCAGTTTCTGGTAAGCAGCCTGAAGGACAACACACATATTATCGAGTTCCCCTTTTCCAAGGCCGAGCGGGATACTATCTGGCAGAACATTCTTAGCGGGCTGCATCGACAGCCACAGCCTCCCATGACCAAGAGCGGAGGCAGCAATGGGGGCAAGAACCCGCTCAAGCAACAGGAGCTCATGCTCTGGAACATGTTCTGCAGCAAGTTTGAGGAGCTCGATGGGTATCTACAGCGGAACCGTACGGCTCTTGAGCTGACGTCCGGAGAGGTTCTGAACTTTGAAAACACGTCGAATGACAGCAGGGGAGTAGCAGATGGACGAGGATGGCCGACGCTAGAACTCAAAGCTTGGCCAAGGGAAGATACGGGCAACGGCAAAGGACCAGGCATGGATAAGATGATGGACGGGGCAGCGGACAACACGACGCTTCGGCGGGCAACAGTGCATTCATCCGCCATGGTTATTGATACGTCAGCTTCTGCCTCGTACCGTGTCAGGCAGCCAGAAGATGGAATGGTCAGCCCGGTCGACACGCTCGACCCGGTTTCGGAGATCTCGACGCCGCCGGAGCTGGCGAGCCCGGCTACCTCGGAGGACATGGCGTTTAGGAAAATTCTGGTTGATTTTGGGCAGGCGGGGTTTGATGATAGTAATCCTGAGCGGCCACTTTTGGGCGGCGATCGTCAGTCTCAATCATGATGTGGGAGTATGGTAGCTTAGATACGGGGCGTTTGGCGGCCTTTTGTGTTTATGTCGGTGTGATTGATACCCATAGAGGCAAAGGGGCGAAAGGAAATATGTTAGCACGGGTCACGTTCTCTAGAACCAGTTTCATGCAGACTTGTCAAAATGAATTTCAATTCTGAACGAGCAGCCAAGCTTTTTCGACTCTTGTAAAGGACACGGCAGTGTAAATGCCATATTTTTCAATGATTTGAGTGCAGTGGATGCTTACATACCTACAGTACCGTGCTGAAAGTTAGCAGTACGTAGTCGATGCGCTAAAGCCGGTTCAGTAGCCCCTGTCCATTGCGCACCGTGATGCACCGACCGACGCAGACTTTCCCAATTGTCCAATTGCGCCTCAACTGCAAAAAGGCCATCATCCATCGTTATTAACGCACGCATCTCATTTGAGCAAGTCATCTCTACCGAGGTAACAACCAACGGATATATCACACAACCGATCAACATTTACCTACTACTACAACAATGAGCACTACCGCTGGCGAAGACTCATAGTTTTCGCATGACCCTTTCTTTCTATCATAGTTAAAAATATATATATATATATGTAAGTCTTCTTCAGATCTCCCAAATAGTTTTTTCAATTCTAACACATAAACAGATTGTCAACTTCCGCCCGGGCGCCTCACAATGAGACCTCCGTCTTCTTCTTCATTCAGGGCCGCCACCCGGGCCCGGTTGTTATTAACTCGTCTCACCGGTGCACCTCTACGCAGACATGTATGCGTGTCAGCCAGCAGGCTTCTTCTGTCCGACGGCGGCGGCGGCGGCACATCTCAGGACCTAGACCTAGACCTGGACGAGTATATGAGATCAGCCCGCGCGGCCCTGGCCGACCCATCTCGCGCAAAGGTCGTGCCGGACTGCCTGTCGCCCACCCCGTCGCACCTCTTACGCCTCTCCCTGGCTGGGCATACCCCCGACAGTCTACCCCCTGATGACGAGGGCAGGATGCCGCTGGGCCATCACATGGTCTACTTCCCCCCGCAGATCCCGCAGGCCCTGCTCATGCCGGACGGCACGGATGCCGATCACTGCCCGGGGTACCCGTTCGTACGGCGTATGTGGGCTGGTGGGTCGATTGCGTTCTCCCCAGACTGGGAGGAGGATTTTAGGTTAGATGGGCGGAAGGCCGTGTGTGTCGAGACGGTAGGGGAACCCGTGCTCAAACCGGGCACCGGTAGTGGTGAGGATAAGGTATTCGTTGACGTTAGACGGCAATACGGTCTCCTTTCGAGAGATGGGACGCTACCTACTTCTTCTTCGGGGGGTGAGGGTGGTGGGAGTGGGAATGGGGTGGTGATTGATGAGACAAGACGGCTGGTATTCTTGAAAGAACGCCCACACACATCACAAACACATACACAACCGACACCAGACGGAACAGCAACACAAAATGGGAATACGGGGAGCGTCAAAGGGTTGATAGAAAAGGGCCCCTCGGAGAGGAGGGAGGCCGACTTCGGCTTCTCACTAAAACCCGATGCAAAACTCTTATTTCACTTCAGCGCACTCACATTCAACGCGCACGCTATTCACCTGGATACCAATTACGCCAAAAACATCGAGGGACATAAGGACCTCCTTGTCCACGGGCCGTTGACGCTGGTGTTGATGTTAACTGCGCTCAATCAGATCAAACAACAGGAAGGGGTGGGAGTTGTGAGGAGTATAGATTACCGGAATCTGGCGCCGCTTTATGTGGGTGATGAGATCAGAGTATGTGTGAAGAAGCAAAGCAATACCAAGGGTGGTGGGGGTGAGAATGAGAAGAAGAACAGATGGAATGTCTGGATTGAGGGCCCGGGTGGACGGTTGGCTGTTAAGGGGACTGCTGTTACTGTCGCTACCTCACGAGGGGAATAGATGAATCACTAAGGGATAGACATCAGGGCTTCAGCGAGGGGTAAAGGGTTATACTCCTGACTGTAAAAGAGCCGCGGTGGGAACGTGGGTTTCTTTGCTGAGAGGTGGTAGCATTGGAAACCAGCAGGCTGCTGCTCATGGAGGGGGCTGAGAGGACCGCCGGAGACTTACACAATCAGCCAATTCCTATCGGTAATTGGGGACAGTTATTATCAACAGCCTTGTTAGGTATTGCATATATGCTCATCTCAAAAGCTGGTTGATGGGATGACGAAGGACAAAGCAAACGGAGAAACTGAACGATATCGAGCGCCAGTGCCCAGTGCACTTTAAGCTAACCACCGACTGGTATACGTAATAACCCATATGAGTGATATATATATATATGTACATATAAGTCTTGAAAAATAAAACCGGGCACATAATAATAGAGCGTAATACTTACCATGAAAGTAAAAGTAAGTCTTACAGAGACTATTAGAGGCAGCACAACATGACTCCCGGTTTGTTGTTGCTGTGCCCGACATTTGTATGTAAATGTCCAGACGACGGATAACAACACGTTTTATTAGTGGTAATCATCTGGCATGGCTAGCCATCCATCATGGTAAGTTAACCAGGGCAACAACCTCAAGCAAAATTCAGGGGTTCCAAATGCGTGTGTGGGGCCAAGCTCACTGCGAAAGGACAAAGCAGATTATGTTATCTCGGGGTGAAGGCACAAGCTTCTTTTTAGCTTCGAGCAATGTTTCTTTTCTTTTCTTTTCATGCGGGCGGGAGTGATGATAAAGCTGGGGAAGTAATTACCAACCGGCAATCAGTGACTTCTCTGCCAGCTAACCCATCTTTCCCCCCCCGCTTTTGCCTACCTACACTTACACTCTCCATGAGCAAAGATAATCCAAAGCAATCCCGGACTGCTTGAACTGCCCCGACGAGAAGTTACGACGATACCACCGAGGAGGACCAAGTGTACCAAATTTAACCCCGCTTTCTTCTGTTTTTGCAGAGGTTTTAACTTTTATAATCACCTACTGTATTACTTCGATCCTTTCTAGTTAGACGGCAGTTGGCTTAATAGCTTAGTTCTTACCCCGGCCTGGGGAAATGGTGTTGTCTTCGTCAAACTTGAGGCTGTAATAATTAAGTCACTATACATACATACATACATACATACATACCCCTTGCGAACCCTCGTACACCTACTCATCCCACAACTAGCCAGCCACCTAACCAACCAACCACTTGTGATCCAACACACACACACACACACACACACACAGCGAGTGTCACACGCTTTGCTTATCAAGTTACTCTACATATGTAACTTGTCATTAATACCTCCCCTATTTCCCATTTGAGTTAGGATAGACCAGAAAACCGTACTAACTAACCATCAACAATTAAAATACATCATCCTCTCCCGTCCATACATACATATATCACTTGCACCAGCTTCATGGACACGAACTTGAACAAACGGTAGAGAGAATATAGTAGATATCGTGCCATATATATGTATATATATATAAGACAGAGTGTGATAAGAATAGAATAGAAATGCGAGAGCAAACCCGGACACCTTTTTATAACGTAAGACTGTGTTTATTCCTTATATGGTAAATGAGCTTATACTCACAACTCAACAAGCCTTGCCTTTCCAACATGTAAAGATATATCCAACAATATCCAAAAAACCCCAGACATTATATCCCTAATCCACACATTGCTCTTTTTTTCGCCAGCGTTTGTTTCCCTTGCCATACATACCACCTAGGTGATAAAAATATCCCTGGATTCTTGAGGTAAAAAAATAAGTTGATGATAAAAACTCTCTTTTTTGCAATGAACACAAGAGACAGAGACAAAAATAACAGAGATAAAAGAAAACAAGGACCAAAGAAAATATAAAGACCAACATATCAACATATCATGTTTGATTCAAAAACCGCCCCGTTATATCCTAAAACCAAGATATCCAAAAAACTTTCATTGCGTTTGCGTTGCGTGACGCGTCACGTCATTAATCGCGCTGCTGCTGCTTTCGTTTCGCTTTGTGGTACAACAAGTTTAGAGAGACAAATCATCCCGCCCTTCCTTAACCCCCGCCACTCCATAAATAATAATAGTAATACGTGCGCTGTTTCGTAGAGAAGAGATACTGTTAACAATATATCTCCTTCAGATAAAAAAAAAAACCAAAAAACGGTCAGACGAGAGAAGAAATCATCATGAGTGGAAGAGATCCCATGCTCGTTCGCATAGTCGTAAAAATTCTTCTCGCTTCGCACGTTGTGATTCGGGACTGTCGCGGCCCTCGCCGAACGGCCCTCTCCTGATCGAGGCTCGACCGTTACCTAGGGGTGGGGTGCCCCCCTCCTCGTACTCGGCTCGCGTCCGTCGCTTGTTCATGTTACTAGCACTGGCGCTTCGGCTGGCGTCAGCGATGTCCTGTCTCTGCGTATTTTGATGATGGTGGTTTGGAAACCCCCCGGGAGACGGCGGAGTCGGGGGCTGGTGGCCACCGTAGTGTACTAACTTTGGCAGCAATTCTGGCCGGCCGCCAGCCAGTTCAGCCTGGGCCTCCTCTGCGGACTTGTATTCCCTTGGCCGCCCTGGTGTCGGCACCTGCTGTTGCTGATGATATTGTGGCTGTTGCTGCTGTTGCTGCTGTTGCTGCTGCTGTTGCTGCTGCTGCTGCTGCGGCTGATGGGAAGGATGGTGGCTCGGCGGAGGTGGGGGATGGCTTGGGGATGCGAGCGGTTGAGGGCCGCCGGCGCGACTTTGGCTGGCAAATAGCTGGTGACCGCTCGAGTCAGGGTGACCAGAGAGCCCCTGTCCAAAAACATCGGCAATGGGCGGTAGCCGGTTGTTGGTCTGAGTTGCGGGGACGTGGTGGATGTGCGACGTGCTGGCGAGGTTTGATGGGTGATTAGTGATGTGTCGGGTCAAAGGTGCGTGTCGACCAGTAAACGTTTGGCCGAGTGGTGCAGATTGGATGACGCGCTCGTTGGCAAACTGCTCATGCGAAGGGGCCACTATGCTCAAGCCTGGCGGTGCGCCACGCTTACGAGCAAGGCCCGGTGTCTTAGCGGCAAAGTTAAGATAACCACCATTGTCCTTATCTTTGGAATGATCGGGGCCGTCGCCCTTGGCTGACTGCTGTTGTAACCTCGACTCAATGATCTGTCTCTGGTGTTCCCGGACGCTCATGCTCCGCTGAAGCTGTTCCTTCATCACGGGGTCTTGCGTGACAAATCCTGGCGACAGACACGCGAGGCCAACTTCTTGAATGCCTAGTCCTCCGCTCTCTCGCGCGGTTAAGGGTCGTGCCGTCGCGGCTCCTGAGCCGACACTCGCGTTGTTGGAGAGATCCAGCTTTCTAGGTCGGTGCCTCGCAGTCGCTAGAACTGGTGACCCAGGTTCCTTCTTAACAAAGATTTTGGGTGGTGCACCAGCATTTCTGGACCTGTACACGTTAAGATTAGTATTGCTAAGTCGTAAATTACGTAAACGCACTAAAATGTAAGAAATTGCTTACGCGCTCGGCGGAGAAGACTTGCTCGTTGTCGCGGGACCTGTGCTCCTTGGGCTGCGACTACCAGAACGCGGCGCGGGCGCGATCGGGGTCGCCGACGACGATTGAGCGTGTGGTAGCGGCGCCGCGGTCCGTTGCGCAGTGGGTGATGATGTGGCAGATGCGGATACAGGCGGAGGAGCTGACATTTCGGCGCCGAAGGAGGGCCTTTCATGAGGAGCCGGAGAAGGGGCCATTGCAATAGCGGTACTCATCGCGAAGGATGTATTATTGGGGTTTGAGACTCGAAAGTCCGGAAATCGAAGTGGAGGGATGGGTTCCCTGAAAATTGGGGGGCAGGTTAGGCTATAGCGCCCAGAATTGATTGATGAGGCAGGCGCCGCGGCAATTGACGCTCGACCAGATACTCCCAAGTCCGGGGTGTCGCAGAAGTGTCTGCTCGACGGTCGAGTGAGTACAGACAAGGTGTGCCTCGTACTTGCGATAGATGCGATTGCCTTCCTTGCTCAGTGCTAATGGCGTAAATTGTCCGTCATTCGAGCACTTCTGGCGATGTGACAGCCCAAGCCCAGCTGAGACGTCGTCGAGCGGCTGCGCCTTCCACGTCTTCCCTCGTAGGCAATGCGATTTCTTTTGCAGTTGCCTAGGTAGTCTTACTGAACTGAATCGATCTCCAAATCCTTCTGGTCGACACTTTGTTTTTCCTGCTATCCTTTCGCTGTGCGTGGAAACGAACGACCTTTGCTCGTTGCACTGCAAACCTAATGTGGGGGTTCCTGTCGCTTGTCGCTGGTCGGCTGATGCGATGCTTTCGTAGCACCAATACCCGGCGGGATGCCCGGCGTCTCTTCGAAACAAGTGCGAGGAAGCGAGAAATCTCACAAAAGGTCGCAATATGGCGGCGACTCTACAGCCAGCAACAACCTGGTACAATGAAGCCGCAAGCAACTGCAAGCAAAACACACAGAGGCTATAAAGGAGTAAAGCGAGAGACTCGTCGAACCGCGCACACAAGGAAGAAAAGAAAGGTTGGCAGAAACGAGGTCTAGAAAACAAGAGGATGAGGGGCTGTTTGTAAGAGGGTGCAAAGGCAAATCTTTTTGAGGGACAGCCCGGTCGGATCTGAGGTATGTATGTACCACACAATGCTCCGTGAGGTAGGGGAGGGGGTGCCTGGGATGCTGAATATGAAGGGGACAACGAAGTCACGGTGATGCAAAGCGTGTATGAGGTCCGTGGGCTACTTGTAACTCCCCCTGTTCATGAGCAAGAGCCTGGACAACGTTCAGTGGTTGTTTGAGGTTCGCCGTCGTGGAGCGTTGGATGAGGCCGCTGGGGAGGAGGGGCAGGCTTGGCCAGTTTTCTACCCAGTATGAGGAGCAGGTCGCTGCTTGGGTTGAGTGACTTGTTGCTGCTACGCCCCCGGTGCCCTTTTCGGCCCCCTTCTCCGTCCTGTATGGATATGATCTGTACTGTTTGTAAAACCGCACTTGCGCGATCAGTGGCATTCAACCAAAACGCAGCGAGAAGGGGCTGCAAGCGGGAGCGCATTAGGTGGTTGTTTTAGATTTAGCTGGCCATTCCCGCCATTGGTAGACAGGCGGAGCCCGTCGTTTCTTGATACCCCTGCTCACGCCCCGACTTGCAGACGACTTGCAGACCCGGCAAGCCGTGACAGCATCGCCTGAAACTCGTCAACGCTGCAAGGATTCGCTAGCAGGGGTGCGTAACTAAACACCGTGAGCAGAGGTTGTTTTCCGTATGTACAATGCTGCCTCCTGCTGCTCCCCTCTCGATGCTCGGTTCGCCGACCGAGAGCAAACATTGTGGAATAGCATCGCTTCTCCCGTCTGATGGTTGCGACTGCTTCGTCTGATAAAACGGGAAACTCCAGCGGGGAATATTTTCTGGGATGCGACTCGCTGTGGGGACTTGGATCGTGTGGCTGGCCAGGAATTTTAGGTAAGCCTTGGGCTACCTTAGTCTCGACTGGTTCCTTCCTCCACTCTCCTTTCTGAGGAGGTGTTGGAAGGCGCAGTTGCCTCGCAGTGGAAACAGCAAACGATGGATCGTTCTAAGTAATCCATCTGACACGCGACTCCAAAAGCTCCATTCCATCCCATAATGATTAGGGGTTTGGAGGGATGGATTGCGGAACAGCCGCTGTGCCATCGAGATTTCTTCAATCCCTCCGCCTTTCCAGAGCGGTTTCTTTGTATCAGCTACTGTGGCCATGATAATGAGCCCTTTCACATGACCGCCTCGGAACAATGGCTACCGGCTTAATTGCAAAATGTCGTGCAGACCGTCTAACAAAGAAACACAGTTCAAGGATATAGTGAGATAGCTTCTTCCGTCCCGAGTGGCATGCAAATAGATTGGTTCGACAGACGCGATTGAGTACGTTGCCATTTATATCTCACGCTAGCAGTCCGGGGTCTACATCTCGATCCGAGATGCCATCTCAGGACCACGTTCGACACAAAACGGACTATAAAACCAAACCGGAATCTTTCACCGGGTTGACAAAGTAGGCACGCCGGCCTTCACTTCTCACGCAGTACACAACGGGTGATTATTACTTTTATTGCAATACCCTTGGCCAGAATCTGGACGAGTATCATGTTGAGATCCATGTCGTCTGTGTGAATCTTATATTGACAGGGATAATTGTTAAGAGAGACTGCGCGACATGAAAATGATGGATACGAGGTTCAGTCTAGCACGAATATTCCGGGGACTTTTAGGACACTTTATTGGGCTATTTGCGCAACCGACACTGAGCGACGATAGCCACCTCTGGTTTGGGTTTGCAATGCTGTGTCGCTTATTAGGGCCAGTTTGGTTACTTCAACCGCTCATACTTCGTACTGTGGTACTGTTCCACTTGTCGGGTTTTCATCCCTGACCAATCAGCAGTCCGTCCGCCTTCTGCGTTGGAACCTCCTGAGACGACCGGCGACCTATCAGCAAGCGCTTGAAAACCCTCCAGGGACAAACTTCATTGCGCTATGACAGCCCATCGATTTTTTTTGTAAGCGGGCGATAAGAAGTTTGTTTCATGTTGGCGAAAGGTTGGATGGTATGGTCCATCACCAACATGTGAAAGTGTGTTATGTACTTTGCAGTACTGTACCTTGTGTGAACGCGCTTTGTGGCAGATATCCATACTGTACAGATAGTATGTACACCGCGGTTCCATCAGCAAAGCAGGTACGTTGAACACACAAAGTACGAAATGGAGCCATGCAGACACGAACAAGCCACGGGGCGGCAAGCCGACATGCGATGATGCTGCGATCCGCGCGACCGCGACCTGCACGTACAACTGCACAGCACTGCATATGTGCACCTTGCCGCGCGCTTTTTGCGTTTCCATTCCTTCCCATCGATTTTTCAATACTACCATACCAGTGCGAACTGCGTGAATGAGATCGCACATGCAAGATTTCATCGAACTTTGTAGACCAAGGGGGTGATCTGATTCGTTGATGTCCTCCACACTATTGATTTGCAATCTGCCATGAATTAATTTTCGAATCCTATGCGTTGTCTAAGAAATGGTTCTAGATCTGGTAGACCTACCTAATGAGTTTCGGTCCGCCAGACGAGAGAGACGCCGGGCCGGCCGGCGATTCAGCTCGAAACACTTATCAATATTCCCAGCAGGGAAGAAGAACAAGAAATGAAAATCGATTCTATCTACCCGGTCGGCGGCTATCATAACGCGAAGGAACTACAAACTACAGCTGCCGGTCAGGTCAGGTCAGAAAAGATGGTGTGGCCGTACGGGGGGCCGAGCCAGGCGACCGACCTGATTCAGATTCAGATTCCATCAGATTCAGATGGGGGCCATGGAAGGTCAGGCCAGGAACTTACGCCACATATAATGCATTACCGGTATCATATCAGAGTATCGGTGTCTGTACTTCGTATGTATGTCTCAAATTGAATGCACAACATCACCTTGCTAATCTCTTGCTCGTATGCACATAGAAACCTGATGGTTGTCTCTGAACATTTTAGAGGTTGTATGTATGTATGTACATACACGCATTTCGTAGCAGTAGGCAAAACAGCACATACAGTATGTAAACAGTTTGGTGGTAGTTCGCAAGGCTGATGTGGGGTGGCGGGGTGTGGCGCCGTCCAAAAAAAAAGTTCTTCCCACAAGGCTCAAATCTTATCGTGACTGATTGGCAGATGAATGTGAGCCGATGAACCACCACGAAAAGTAAACACTTTTTGTACTTGGCAACGACGACCATATTGAAACGACATATTTTGAGAACCTGAAAGTTAAAAAAATGGCACCAAGATCAACACGCAAAAAGGCGGTGGAAGAGGCGCCTATGGAGGAGGAGCCGACCTCTCACCAGCCTACCGCAGAGGATGAAGATGCGTCCATGGCTGATGCTGACGTAGACCAAGAAGATGGAGAGGAGGCAAACCCGGAAGATGAAGAGGAGGAAGAGGACGAGGAGGTTCAACGAGTCAGGATCGTATGTCATCCACCCCTGCTTATTTATATATGGTTTTGGGGATATTAACAGGAGGTACAGTTGCCAGGCTCGACACCAACAGCAGCCTCGTTCGAGTTTCTCGAGGAGGGACATACCCTTGGGAATGCACTGCGGTACATTGTTATGCAAAAGTAAGTTCAAACTTCAACTCACAATGGTCATGTGCTGACAGGGCGTAGTCCGGACGTGGAATTCTGCGCGTATGCCATCCCGCATCCTTCAGAGGCCAAGATGAATGTTCGCATTCAGACCTACGGTACGTAACTTACCAGAATACACAAGGAGGTTCAGGGGCTAACGGTGTGCGTAGAAGGAACAACGGCTATCCAGGCACTGGAAAAGGGGCTGAGGGATCTACAGGAGCTCTGTGACGTCGTGACGGACAAGTTCACAGTTGCGAGGGATGAGTTTTCTAACCGCATGGCTGCTTAAGCCCAACACAAACATACCCACGGACTATGATCAAGGCTTTCAGTGCTATCTGTTCTAGTGCTTCTACGATGGGAGCTGCATGCATAAAAGCCAAGGCGTTTTCGGCGTAGGATATGGATCTACTAGATAGGGGCGAAGGGAAAAAGGAAAATCTGTTTTTATAGAGGTTTGCTTGCTTATGTACATGGATAGAGGGAAAAGATAGTTGTCTATACCGCTGCTCTAGTTACGTCCCTAAATGAGGAAAGTATTAGCAACTCCCCAACATATGACGGAACCGGTACGGTAGGTACTTACCTCCAAGAAACCCTGCATAAAGTTCTTGGGCAATCTGCTGTCGTCTCTGAAGTTCTCGTCCGGGAAGTAGGACATGATGTGGGTTGACTGTTTCCAGAAGTTCATGGTTTCCTTGCACAATGTCAGCCTCTGCTTCCATTCGTCCAGATATCTCTCTAGTCCTCGATGTCTGCCCTATCCGCCACCTGTGCCACAGCCCCGATGAATGCGGAAGAAAGGCTTACTTGGTAGTCGGCATGGCCCTTCATGATCAGGACGTCGACGATACTGAGCTTGCTCACGAATCTGTGGCGCTCAAACTCTTGTCTTATGCGTGTCCGGATGGCCGAGACGGGGAGGGGAACGTTGTACATCGTCTGGATTTCGGGCGCCTGGACAACACCCGTCAGCTCATCATCAAGATCGTATCGCAGACCGAAGCCTTTCGTCGTGGGAACGTACACCGCGGAGCCATTCTCGATATACCGCAAGCACTCGTCGTTTCGCGTCGGACCAATTGGCCGCTAGTTCCCGGTCAGTCTCTAATTGAATAGCCCATCAGAAGGAAGAGAACTCACACTGCCGTGTGGTGATCGCGAATGCGGAAGGCTGAATCGCCATGGCGGGCTAATTGGTGACTGAAAGTCGAGATGTCTCGTCAGTTCGGTTGTCGTTTCGACGATCCTCAAATCACGAATCAACCAGCGGCCAGCGGGAAGCTTGGGCCACCTACGACAGCCTGTCGCCACACAAGGCCGCCTTAGTCATCCGACAGCAGCCCACTTGGCTGAGCCTTGCTCGTATCTTTAAACATTGTCAAAGAAATTACACGACCATCTGCCGCTGCCGTGCAAACCAGTTTCGTGTTGGTTACCAAAGGCAGTCTATACCGTGCGAAACGACACAGACAGGATACCAGAATGCCCGCGATCCGCGCAGCATCCAAGCGCAAGCCGCCGCCGGAGGGCTTCAGCGATATCGAGGAGGACCTGCTCATCTTTAGCAACAAGATGAAAGACGCTCAAAACACGCCCACCGACAACATCCCTAAACATCAGGCGCAGTGGCCCATATTTCAGATTTCGCATCAACGAAGCCGGTACATCTACGAGCTCTACTACGAGAAGGAGGCCATCAGCAAGCAGCTCTACGAGTGGCTGCTGAAGAACGGCTACGCCGACGCGCTGCTGATCGCGAAGTGGAAGAAACAAGGCTACGAGAAGCTCTGCTGTCTGCGATGCGTGCAGACGAAGGAGACGAACTTCAACTCGACGTGCGTCTGCCGGGTGCCCAAGGCGCAGCTGAAGGAGAACCAGGACATACAGTGTGTTAGCTGCGGATGCCGAGGCTGTGCCTCTAGCGATTAAGTCAGGATTATGGGACGGAATCTGGAGTTGGTGGGAATATCATTGATACCAAGCGGTCTATTTCTTGGTGGTTGAAGTAAGATCTCGTCTATTTGCCCAGATTTCTAGTCAAAGTGCTCACGCGTTTATTGAAGAAAAGGGGCGGCAGGCATAGAGTCATATAGGCGGCGGTTGCTGGATAAGGGTTACGAATTACGAATGTTTTCAGTTCACCAAACATTGGGCCAGTATGCGTGCAACATGGAAAGAGCTTCGTTTGGGTACATCTGCGTGCTCATAAGTCCACGTGCAGGGGAGATGACTACCGCTTGGAAAAACCGGCCTTTCCTCCACCACGGCCAAACCGGATGCTTGATGGGACAAATCGCAGCGCAGACATGGCGCCTGTCAGATCGTCCATCTCCACGTCAGGCTTCTGTTTCGGGCTCTGCTGGCCCTCATCTGCTGGGCTCCTCCTGTCCCTAGCCGGAGAACTCGGCGTGAACTCTGACGCCCCTGGCCTCTCCGTATCCGAGGGCGCTTGTCCGCCAGAGTCCTTTGCTATCGAGGCGACGCTAGATTTGCGCCGGCGATGACTGCCCTCGAGCAACAAGGATTGCCGCCCGTCAATGCCATCCCGCGTCACTGCGAAGAAGAAATTCTTGGGGTACATGTGCTTGTCTATGAGGTGCATCCGTCGCTTTTGGGGCGTCGAACATTTCCTCTCGCACCCCTCCACAAAGCAAGAGTACTACTGGACAGTCAGCAGAAGTCGCTCGATAGGACAACAATGAAGGCCGGCTATGACGCACAGTCCGTTCTCCTTTCTCCCGTTTCACCGCGGCAAATGCATCGTGAGCCTCTTCGATATGCACGTTGAGCAAATGGGTCGACGGGAAGTTTCTATGGCACTCGAGACACCTGTTGGTATGGCTCTTGAGGTAGTGGCTCTCATACTCTCCGTAGGATCCAAATATCAATGCCTCCTTGTGGGGAGGTAGAGAGCACCGCATTTCCACGCCGGCGTCGTTGCTCGACGGGTCTAGCTCCGTGATTTTGGTAGCGCGTGATGTAGACTCCTGACTATCGGCAGAACTTAGACCGTCGTCCGGCGGAGCAGATGCCGCCCGACCGTAATCTTCCGGGGCCGGATCTGATGGTTCATTGTCAGGCTCGCGTGAGCGCTTCATACTTGCTGATAGGATAATGGTTTCTGGGGCAAGTTACTTTTAGGTGCGAGAAGTTTCACCTATGATTGTCCAACTTCGATAGCGTGTAATAAAGCATAGCCTTGCCCTTGTCCGCCGATGACGCACGTGGCTCTCTTCGATCTTTCGGAGGCCTTTCAAAAACAACAATCTTGCTCTTTCCACAAGACTTCCGGCATCGAGCTGAACAGTCACAGTCTCTACAAATGTTTCATCGATCCATTACGGCCTGAAGTGGCCTGAGTTCAGTCCATAGGCGGTGTAATGACCTCAATTGAATGATGAGTTGCAGGCGGGGACTTGCATGCCCCACTACACCGTCTAAACTTAAGGGATCTTAGCTCGCATGGACCAGGAATGTCGACGGCTTTTAACTCAGCGGATCATCGCTGATTGGACACCGACAAAACTTACTCTTCAAGAGGGGCTCCGGTCCCAACCTTTACGACCGCAGTTGGATGTCGTAGTGATTCTCTTCACTTGTCGAGTTTCCTCTTTTTCTTGCTCCGCCGCGCCTCTTCGGTCGCGCCTCTACCGCACCCGACTGCAACTGCCTTGCCTATTGTTATTTCAACTTCCAATGTGTTCTTCACCGGCCGCCGACTCGCCAGCCGCAAGCCGCAGCGCCCCTCGTCATAAATCTGCTAGCCACCCAAGTTATGGATCGCCTGCAGACTTTAGGTTCTTCAACGACTTCGTGTGAGCTCGACTCTTAGTAGAGTGGGCTCTGATCCAACAGGCTCCCCTAGGGAGCACAAATACAAAATCATTTCCTGGCAGTCCATTCACCAGATCTCGTCGTTCCTGTCAATGTAAATCATTGCCACGGCAAAATAATGGCTGCCACTACCACGACGACGATGGCCGCGCCGACGGACGAGACTTGGAAGTGAGTCCCTCCGCCATTCCATTTTTATGACCCTGGCCTTCCTTTGGCGGTCGATGCTGTTACTTGTCTGCGTCGCATATTGTGCCTGCTGTTCTAAGCCTGCTAACTCCATGCAACTCAGGACGGCGCAGAATTATCGCAATGCGATCCACAAAGAGATCGACCAGATTTCAAATGGCGGACCAGGTGCACACGAGACGGCTCGCTTCGAAAAGGTGGAAAAGCTTATGGAGAAGTATGTTTTGTATCACACCATAAATTGAGTGCCGACCCTGACGGTGGAATAGATACCGTCTTGCTTGCGTCGGAATAATCTGGGTGGACCTTCGCGATGCCACCCAGAAGGGCGTCGAGAGCACCCTCTGGCATACCCATAGCTACGTCACCAAAACCTATAAGAAGGTGATCGCCAGACTGCAGACATCGGACCAGGTCGTACTTAAGCGCAAGATCGAGAAGATGTACCTGGCATTCCTCAAGACCACGCAGTACTTTTACAAGGGCTATCTGCAGCGTATCTGCGCCCGTTACAAGATGAACATACTGAAGCGCATTGCACGTCGGGCCGAACTCGAGGAGATGCCCGTACCGGACCAAGACAAGGTCGATGCTGGCGCCGCTCAGCTTGAAGAGCTCGTTCTCGCTTCGTGCCACAAGACGCTGGTCTACCTCGGCGACCTCGCTAGGTACCGCACACTTCTGCGCACCAAGGACCGCCATTGGGAGAATGCCCTGACGTACTACGCCCTGGCAAATGAGCTTATGCCCGAATCTGGATATGCTCACCACCAATGCGGCGTGATCTACCTCGAGATTGAAAACCATCTCGAGGTTGTCTACCACTGGTACCGCTCCTTGGCCTGCGAGAAGCCGCACCCCCTTGCATCCTCAAACCTCGAGCACGAGTTCCGAAGCCTTCGGCAGAAGAAAACCGGCGGCTTTAAGGACGGCAACCAGGCCATGTTGTCCTGGTTCGTCAAGCTCCACGCATTCTACTTTAAGGGAGAAGAGTTCACTGAGCGGAATGAACTCGAGGTCGAGGTCCTGCATCGGCTGTCCATGGCTTTGAAGAGCGCCAGCACGCAGCCTGATGTGCACGACAGCCTCCTCAAGATGCTCCTGATTAACATATGCGCCTACCATGTCGGTCTGGCGCAGATTCAGGGTAAGAGAGGATTGCCGCCATTGCATTCTGCAGAAACATATGCTAACTCAAGCTAGCGAAATGGACTGATGCGCGGTCTCGCTTGTGCCAGTTCAGTCTCCTACTAAACATCCGGACGATTCTCGCTATAGCGACCCTCTTACGCGATGAACTCGTGGAAGCCCAGCGTAAAACGGCGGAAGCCACTGCTGAAAACATAGTTCCTGCAACGCAACAGGAGAAGGGGTCAGGCAAGCTCACACCTGCTGTACACCACATCTTGCCCTTGCTGCGCGTCTACATGGCCTGGCTCTGCTTCTATAAATCAGACATCATTGGCTATCAAGCCTACCTGGAGCCCTTCTTTGGGGACATGTGCAAGGCTCTGAGCCATGCTCTGAGTCTTTTGTTCGAGTTGCTTGAATGCGACCCAGCATTCAAAACTACGGTGTCTACTCGATTCCCCGAGGACGAGGAGACCGTCGGACTGAAATGTCTAAATGGCCCAGGTCTCAAGGATGGCTGCCAGCTGCATTATGATCCTATGACACGCAAGCCTAAGCCCCGGGCTGATGAGGTCTCTGGTGTTGATTTCACCGCGGATGACATGGCCTTCACACGTGCCTTGGATGTGGTCTATTGTGGTCTGGATCTGGCCGAGGACTCCAAGTTCCCTTTCAAGGTATCAGAAACAACGAAGGGCGCAAAGCGGCTCACAGCAATTCTGTACCTGGAAAATGGCAAGCCGGAGCAAGCCTCGCACCCGCCTACAACTCTAGCTTCGTCTTTGCCGTCTGCTGACCTTTTTGGCGCCGCGCCTGGTGTTCAAAAGAGCACCCCCGAGCAAGCTACCAACAATGCGCCGAAGGGCATGTCTTTGATGGACGACGACTCGGATGAGTTCTCCGACGACAACGAGTTCCTCGGAGCCCATGCGGAGAATAACGTGGGGGCTACGGCGAAACCTCTCCCTGCTGGAGGCGCTGCAGGGACCCCTCGAATGGCTTCTTCTACGTCCGAGTTCAATAAGGGTGAACTCCTGAAGCTTCTAGATGGGTTCTTGGCGCCTCCAGAACTGGCCAATCCCACCAGACCCTTAGTTCCCCAGCCCAATTCCCCTAGCCAAGGAGAGACTTCTTACGGCATGGGTTCTACGACAGCCAGGGAAGTGTTTGCTGCTGCTGCTCCAACCAGCCCAGCCCTTGGGTCTGCCACGGCCAAGGCTTTCCCTAGCTTGCCCTGGAATTACTTCTACACGCCAACCGCCATGGAGAATGGTCACCCAAGCCCGGCAGCGGTGCAGGCTCAGAGCCCATGGAAGGCCGACAGCCCATCTTCCTCACGCCCGGTCAGCACGGGCAACGCAATGCAGCTTCAAGGAAACGAGGATATGTCTGGTCTGTTTATGACCGGCAGCGGAGCACAGATGCAAAACCGCTACGGAAGTCCGGCTCAACAGCCGCGAGCGGCATCTCACGCTTTCTCGTCTGCTCTCTGGGGCACTCCAGCAACAGCAGGCCAATGGCCGCAGGCAGCCCAGCAACCGCAACAGGCCGCGGTGAATCGACGTTCCTCAACGAACTCATCCTTCTCGTCTCTGGCTTTTTCTGCGAGCAACTCGAGTCTGCCACAGGTGAACAGCCCCTGGGGTGTACCAATGAACCAGCAGGTGAACATGGCTCAAGCTCTAGCATTTTCCTCTGCCGCTGCTCAGTCTTCATCGTCTGCTCTGGGCACATTCCCCGGCTCTACTGCGGATGCGGGTCTCATTTACGGCAGCGGAAACCAGTCAGCAGCGGCTGGTGTCTATGCCGCTGAAGAGTACAACCAACAGGCTCTGCTGAACGCCCTGGTTAGCGACTACAGACCGAAGCGTACCGTGACCCCCGCTGCCGCTACGTCTGGCGATGCACTTACCGAGGCGCTGCAAAACCAGCTCCTCAGTCTTCAGGCTGCCGGAACTGCGCGATCTCCGACACTTGGCAATGCTATGCAGCAGAATCCGCTGATGCAGAATCCTGCAGCTTGGCCGAGACACATAAGAAATCGCCCCAGCCGTTGAAACTGACGCAAAGTTCGCTCATCTGCTATTAAAATATCCCCAAGCCAAATCGGCTCACGCCCGGCACCTCCCCTCGGAGGTTCCATCATGGGACCGTCGATGCCCTCAGCATCAGCGTAAAGGGGCCCATCCTTCCTTTGGAAGAGAAACCAGCGAAACCCGTTAGCAAAGATGGAAAGCGTCTAAATCTTTATCATGAGATTTAAGACATCACTTCCTCGCGACAAGGTGTGTCTGTCATTACTGAAGCAACAACATCACTTCGCTTCCGGCGCATGTTTACTAGTTACGTTGTACAGGAGTCAGCAGTCACTGCTTTACTACTAGGAAACTAGGAACTGTTCATTGTCTTGTCTTTTACGGCAGTGTGATTACTGCGTGTTGGACTGGTGGTGGATGTAATTTGGAACTTTGTTCTATTTGTTCGTCCTTGCTACTTGAGAGAAGAAGTATGATAAAAGATAGGGGGAATCAATAAAGTTGAATTTCGACTTGTAAATGCGAACATTTTTTCCCCAACACACGCTGTTGAAAAAGTGGCAAAACCCTTAATGCCGTTGTTGAAACCTCTGTGACCCAGTTCTTTTCCCCCTTTAGTCAACGCCTGCGACCAAAATGTCACCGATGAATGAGCCAAAACCATTGAATGTTAAAATGTGTTCCCATATCTAGGGGATATTTTAGTTCTTGCCAGCACCAGGCTGGTAGGTCTGCTTAGGGAAGGGGTACCTATCGGTAATCAGTGTTTTGGTTCAGAGTGAAACGCAAGGCAGGGGAAGGGATGACTTACGAAGGACCAAGCTCCTTGATACTGAGCTTGGCAAGCCACTGTCCCATATCGACGCACTCATCGAGGCTCTTGCCCTCGATGATACCCGCGCAGAATCCTCCCGCGAACGCGTCTCCGGCACCGGTGGTGTCGTTGATCTCGTCCTTGTTGATGGCATGTACCGGGAAGGTCTTGACCTCGTCCTCTCCTTGCACCGCAACGACCGTCGGCTCGGTACCTTGCGTGATAATCGCAACTCTCTTCCTCTGCTTGTTCTCCTTGGGCAGGTTGGCGAGCGCCTTGGCGATAGCCGGGATGTCATCCTTGATGTTCTCGAGACCGTGAGACTCCGCATAGGCCGCAGCCTCGGTCTCGTTACCAATCACGTAGTCCCAGTAGGGTGCGCTGGCATCCAGGGGCTCCTTGAAGAACTGGGGAATGAAGGGCGCCGACAGGGAGAGGATGAAGGGCTTGTTGCGCGAGGCAGCCTGCTTGCAGAGCTCCATGATGGCCGGCGGGCAGACTGTGAAGTGGTAGCCGCCGACGTAGTACGCCTCGGCATTCTCGACGAGGGACCAGACATCGGGGCGCTTGAGGTGCTCGAGGTCGTAGTGGTTGGCCGCGCCAAGTTCCGTGCACATGGAGCGGTTGTGATCGGTGATGACCACAGCGCACCGTCCGGTCTGGACGTTGGGGTCTACCCGGTATTCCACGCGGAGGCCAACCTGCTTGACTGCGTCGTGCAGGATCGCGGCATACTTGTCATCGCCTACACTACCCAAGAAGACGACGCTGTTGGGGGGGAGCATGTACTGCGCTCCGCGGGCGGTGTTTTGTGCGGCGCCACCTGCGATCAACTTGGCATCGTAGTTGTTGAGGAGGTCCTCAAAGATGCCCTGGTGCTTCTCCTCGGCGAGAATAGCGTCGTTAGCCTTGAGGCCGTACTTGTCGAGCAGGGCCTGGTCGCCAAAGGCCTGGATGTCTATCACAAAAAGAGAGGTTAGTGTCGGGGCTACCGAAAGGGGTAATAACACAAAGAAGAAATGGCCGAAGGGGGATTGGTAGTGGGAATTGGGTGCTTACCGAGGAGAGGGTTCTCCAGGCAGAGGAGCTTGTATTCCTTGTTGGCGGACATCTTGCTGGACGATTGAGGGTCTGACTGGTGAGGTGAGATGTGCGGCGGTGTGGTGTGCAAGCTTCGGAGGACATAGAGGTGAAAGGGAGCTGGAGGGGAGACTGCCGCGGGGCGGAGGGGTAAGAAGAAGCTGCTGCTGTCAGTGGTGGTGGGGTAGTTACTAACTGAGACGCAGCCCACCAAAGGCAATTGCTTTTCGACAGGCATTTGTCCGCATGCAGAAGGCCCTGACTGGACCGCCGATTACAGGCTTGGCCGCAAAGGGGGGACCCGCCCGGGCACAAGACGTTGACATTCCAGAAGTGAACATGTTGAATGCCTCTGGAATGCAGGGAATGCCGGTCGAGTGTATCTGCAAAGTTAATAGTATAACGCTGTAGTTTTGTTTTTGTAACCGAGAAGACCGACGAGGATAAGCTTCGTTTCATACTCAGTAAAGGTCTGACCACCCAGGGACGCGCCTTCCATGATCGGACGATATCATACGACTCGGGCAGCGCTATAACCTCGGACTTGAGGGTCATCATTTATGTGCATTTTGTTCATGTCCCATTCCTAACTGCATTCGAGCGCCCATTCAATTAACTCCCTTGAAGCCCAGGGTACAACTTGCTTTTAGTTGGTTCTTCGAAGCATTTCGCATTGCTGGTCGTCTGTGGAAACCCTTTTATTCCATACGGCCATGACGCTGCAGATAGAGCAAGTGACTTTCCGCCCGCCTTCGCAGTACCGTAACTACAAAGCAAAGACCAATGCAATCCGATGAACCCCTACCCAGATGTGAAACCGTGAAAGCCTCTTTACTCCTTGACCTTCTGGGTACCACGCAGCAGACCCGTTCTCCGCGCAGCAATAAGACCCGCCTTTTGACCCGGGGCAGCGTATCTCGAGATAGTCGATGCCTTACCAATATGTTGATGGTTACCCTGTAGCAGCATGTCAGATCTTGTTCCCCTAGGTTCTTGGGCCCGGAAATACTTACACCACCGTGAGGGTGATCAACCGGGTTCATGGCAACACCACGAGTCTTGGGCCAGCAGTTTCTCTTGACAGCGAACTTGTGCTTCGCCCGGGAAGCCTCTGTAGAATCTATTAGTCCTGCTCATCCCACGATTTGTAGATAAACCACCCAGGAGCACGTACTGAGAAGGGGCTTGTCTGTTCTGCCACCACCAGCGACGATACCAATCATACCACGAGCGTTGCTGCTGACGACCTTCTTGGCACCTGACGGGAGCTTGATACGGGTCTTGCCCTCATCGGGGTTGTGGCCGACAACGGTCACGTAGTTACCAGAGGTACGGCCGAGAGTACCACGGTCACCGACCTTCTCCTCGACGTTCGAAACAACGGTACCTTCGGGGACGGAAGCCAGGGGGAGGATGTTGCCGACTGTGAGAGTGGCGTTCTTGCCGGCGTAGACGAATTGACCGGTGTACATGCCCTCGTTGGCAATGAAGGTCTCGGTCTGCTTCTTGAACTTGTAGGGGCTGTTGAAAACGACCCGGGCAAGGGGCGCACCACGACCGGGGTCGTGGATGATCTCCTTCACAACTCCCCGAATGTAGCCATGTCGCTCCGCGTAGTCGAGGCTGCGGAACTGCGCAGGTGCCTTCCGGAGGTGGGTGTTTGCGGTGAAGATGCTACCGCGACCCTTACGCTGGTTGCGAATCTGGATGTGGGAGAATTGAGGTTAGCATCGTGTTCACCTCCAGAATTTCCGTCGTGATCAATTCCCAGTCGGCAGGGCGAATTCGAGAACCACGGAAAGTCCAGCAGAGCGGATTGCAGAAACAGTATCGAGTATTGACTTACGACGCGACCCATCTTGTCCTTCCTACCTTGAAAAAAGCTGGAAGTAAGGACTTGGGTGGACTGGTTTGGCGATGGAAGTAGTTTTAGATGCGACTTCGTCCAAGTCCGTGAGACGATATTTTTCCAAAATTCTGTGTGGAGGGCACAAGCCACCGCATTTGTCGAGCTGTGGCTGCGGCAAGCTGCCCTAACGCGGGGCGTGTGTGGCACAGACAGATTTGCAGTTCTCACTAGCTTCGTCACGTGGGACTTTGGCGACCTTAACCAGGCGACAGCCACGTTGTCGGACTTTTCTTGGCGTTACCTCGAGTGATGCAGCATAACTAGTTAAATAGTTCATTGCCCTGACAGGAGTGCAGGTGGTCTTCTTTCTCGGCATACAAAGCCTCAAGTTGGATAATTAGTGTTTACAAACACTGAACGGTTGTGATTGAAACTTAAGTGGTTGGACAGTGTAGATAATCTATACTTGGGGTTTCCGCACTGTACGCGCCTGTGCAATGCGCCACCCAACTGCGCGGAGCCTGCCGCCGTTCTCCCACTTCGCAACCTCACGGAATCGACACGTCAGCTGGCGAACATCAGTTGCTCAACACCATAACCATCATGCTCTCTGATTAACCACACTCAAAGATGTACGCATTGTATTACAGTCAGTTTCCCTCCTTCGAATCAGAACTGTTTTCTGACCGTGCTCAGGTTGAAGATTATGTTCTCAGAATATGAGCTGGGTACCGTTCATTCTAGGCAGGATTGCCTCAGAATTGCGAAACGTTCTCACGAGTTTGTGCTGTCATTCTCTGGGTCTTGAGATGTGGGCCGACCGGGAGTGAGACGTTTGGGGTGCGTCCAAATCTGATCAAGCGATTAGATGGGTGCAGCGCAATTCGATCCAGACATGGCCTCAATCGATACGACGCCGCTTTTTCTCCAGAGGCTTGCGGTTGTTTGCGAGTGCAAGTTACGCGCCGCTGAATCACGCATTGTCATCATTTCGTTTCACGATGAGAGTATCGGGCTTGCGTTCCTTGTTGTCAGAAAGTGCTGAGCTTCCAGGACAGGGTTTTTTCTACGCGCTGCACGGTCAAATGGACTCAGAAGCGAATGAATGGCCTAAAGAGTTGCGGCACTACTGTAGGATGGTTCGCGATGGAGATGGGCTACGGCTGTTGCTGCTGTTGCTGCTGCATCAGGACCCGGCAGTTGACGAAAATGATTTGCGCCGTATTTCACCCGGCAAAAACTTGGAGAGATAAACTGTGAGGTATCCCGCGGCTCAGCAGCCCAGCATTGTCGGACTAGGACTAGGTACTGTGTGTGGATGCAAGCATCCTGCCAGATGAGAGGAAAGGCCAATCCACTTCTCTTGGGCCCGACCGCAACTCAGTCTCAAGATGCTCCCGCACTCTCAACTACGAATGCGACGGCCGGTGACTGAGCGGGCTCTTCTCGTCATCTTACCCACCAGGTGCATATTGGGCAACGATGACCCTTCTCAAGCAACAGACACCCGCCCAAGCTTTGGTTTGGCAACCTACCTGCGTCTACTCTTGCGAGCCGGGTAGTGACTTTGACGAGTAATATTTGCTTCGTTGTTGGCCATTGAAGATGATACAGCGGCGTCAGAAAGCGGGAGGGGCTCATGGATGGTACGCGCCAGACAAAGGCGGAAACCGGGATTTGAGAAGTTTAAGGAAGGAAAGCAAGCAGACTGCTCTGGGTCCATGCGGGATATCTCTGTTGGGCGAGCAGCCTTGTGGTGAATAGTTCTCTATATCGAGTAGTATTAAATCAACCTATCATGTTCCTTGTATACTCTGACTGTAGGCTGGCTAGGCTGGTAGGGCTCTTGACCAGCGTTGGGCGGTACGTAATATGTTGCGGCCGATCTCTCCCTCACCTTGCTGCCCTTGCCTCCCGCATCCACTTCTGAGCCGTCCGTCAACCTCGCCCGCCAACCAGAGACCTAAAGAAAGCTGTTCAGCAACCACAAAAAAATGGCCGACGACGATTCTTCAGAGCTTTCATCGATTTCTTCGTTGTCGGAGCCTCCTTCGGACGATGAATCTGATATCCAATTGGAGCGGCACCATGGTATTCTAAAGTTCTTCCACAAAGTCGACAAAAACCCAGATCCAGAGCCCAAGGAGACGACACCACCCAGGCCAAAGAGGGAGCCCTCTCCGCCACATGAATATGTCTTGGCCGATAATCCAGACATTGCCGTACGTGATCCTGCTAACTGTCGCGTCCCATGGCAGTGGTGACGCGAAAGGTCGCGTGTTGCATCCGAGTATTGGCCACAGGCTAACATTTTCTTTCCTGCCTGCGCATAGTTTATTGTTATGTTCCGTTCCCGTTTCATGGATGCCTTGCCCAAAAGTCTTCCCAACTTCGGTCCTCAAGAGCTTGAACGCGATGTAGTCGAGACGACACCGGGCGAGCGCGTTGTGCACTTTCTGTGTGCCCTGCTGGGTCTCTTACTAAACCGGAAGCAAGATGTCAAGTACGTGATCTCCCGATTGCATCTGGGGAAGTCCTGGTTGCAACCTGCTTGGGACAACTCGCTAACTGGGGGACATTGTAGACCTGGCCATTACGGACGAGCGCTCGAAGAAGCTATACAGACGCACAAAGGAAACTGGCCGAGAGAATGGGAGAACACGACCCCGCTATCCAACGGGGCGACCTTTGCTTCTATGACACCGGTGCAACGGGTAAGCTTACACTCGATCTTTCTATTGATCGTTCGATGTGTCTATCAGAGCGAGCTCAGTTGCTAATCCAACATCCTGTCGCACAGCTTACCCTCCTGCGAACCCTTGTCTTATGGACCCTTTCCTCGTCCGACGTGGTCAAGACCATGATCAACACGCAATACAAGAACCGCCACGATGACGATCTCAACGTAAGCCTTAGCGTACAGCCGTGGGGCAGCGATGGCGACAAGCGAAGGTACTTTTTGATCGAAGGCAACGACGATACTGCCTTCCGTGTGTATCGAGAGAGCAACCCTGCAGGTGTCCAGCGGACTTGGTGGAGCGTTGCCGGCACGATCGACGAGCTGAAGGCACTGGCGGAGAAGCTCGAGAAGACGGACGGCGGCCCCAAGGCCAGGGCCTTGGCGAAGAAGATGATCAACAGTGTCCCGCGCTTCGAAGCTACAGAAGAGAAGCGGCGGCGCAGGGAATACAGGCAAATGCGCAAGGAGCAGTTCAAGCGTCCAGAGCCGGGCTTCTCTCTCTACGAGGGGCGTACGAGGGGCAAGCGTATGAAGTACACATATTCTGACGATGAGGACGAGTTCTACACGGACTCGACGAACCGCCGTTCTACCCGAAATACAAGGCACCACACACCTGCCGATAATGGCCCCGTTACTACAGCCAGCGGACGCCAGGTCAGAGCTTCAGCGCGGCTGAACGCCGACAGGCCCAGTGTCGAGGCGCCTAGTCTAGGTTCAGCTGGTGATGTTTATAATGGAGACTCCGAGGCGATGCAAGAAGATCAAGCGCCGAGCAGGACAAGGACAGGGCGTCCTGCTCGATCCGCTGCTGTTAATCATGGCACGAACGGCTGGGCTACTAATAAGAAGCGGAAGAGCAACGACTACGACTCTGAGGAAGAGGATGACGACGAGGGCAGCGAGCCCGATCTCGGTGATGATGAAGAAGATGAACACGTTCCTTCCTATGATTCAGATGACGATGAAGAAGAATTTGAGGCGGAGGATGACGAGATGATGGATGATGCAGAAGATGCCGATGATACAGCAGCACCTCAAACTACTGCCTTGATATTCAAGTTTCCTATTCGAGTCAAGTTTGGCGAGGACAGCAAGGTACAGAAAGTCGACGGTCCGCCCATCACGTACTCCATTGAGAGGAAACAGCAAAAACCACAAACAAAGCATCCCAGGGCAGCTCATGCTCACCGGAACGTAATCATCAGTGACGAGTCGGAAGAAGAGTCTGCCGCCAAGTCGGCTGACGTGTCTGATGACGACGACCAGGATGATGATATTATCATACAGCCGGAGGATGAGCCAGCGGCTGAGGAGATTGCTGTTGCCTTCAATACCATTAAGACCACCAAGGAGAAAACGCCTGAACCGCCCGTCCAAACGGCAACCACTACTGCGGTGGATACCTCCGAGAAAGCATCCACGCCAGCCAGACCACCCCAGTTGACACCAACAAGCGGGCAGTCAAACTCGACCTCACTGGCTTTCAGAGGAAGCCCAGAAAAATCACAGCATGTACAGCCTCACCCAATTGGTGTCGGATATTCAGAGTAGGAGTTTTGTATTACCGACGGCCGAGTGGTATTTTGTCACGATCCTACTTTGGTATGAGTAGAGAGCGTGCGTTGTTTTCCACCTTAAGTTGGAGCGTGAGGAGTAAAAGTATAGGATATGGACATATGAAAACACCCCCAATATGGAGGCTGTGAGAGAGTTGGAGTTGGGGGGATATATTGAGGGATGATGAGCCACATGACAACCCCTAAAAGAGGGAGGCTATTTGTGTTTTGTTTTTGCTCGGCGGGCATTCCGGTACTATTTTTACCGCTATAGCAAAGCGGTTATGTCTAAACGGTAGACAGTATGGATGATACTCAAAAGGGAAGAAAAGAGCATGAAGTATGACTTGATTACGGTCGACCATGGATGCAAAAATAGAGAAGTCTATTATCTTATTATAGAGGACAGGCAAGACAGACAGACAATACAGACAGAAGCCATATAGTTTGCTTCTGGATTGGAGGTCTTATTTACATGTCCATGTATGTATATGTACGTGCTGAGTCTATTTACTTTTGTACAATTGCGTCCTGGCGGGGGCGCCCACCTCCCCCTCCCCCCTCACACACCCAGACCACCAGGCCACCAGTGTCTGTTTATCCTGAGCCTACCTAAGTCCGTCCACACGGCTCGAACGAACCACTCCACTGTTTTCGGTAAACCTCGGCAGGATGACTTTGCTATCGAGTAGTTTTCTTGCAGGTCTTTTTCCAGGGATTTTCCACTATGGTGTGGTAACGTTCCTTAGTTCTTGGAAAAGATGCTCCCCCACCACGGCTGCCCCTGCGATCTTTTCTCCGAGGGAAGTTCGCCAGGGACAGGCCAGTCGTTAACCCTCCACCACCACCTCCTGACTTTGGCGCCGACCGAAGACCCGGAAAGTTGTGCGTTGCGGTTCCACTGCTGCCAGCCGCAGATGAACAGGTTGTAGAGGATGCCTTGGGCAAAGGGCATCATTATCTACACCACACATACACATCAGCACCCCATTATATACATTACCACTTCTAACACTTTTGAAACGTTAATTACCTGATCGCGAGCGGTGATGAGTAGCACCTTCCACCATGTATCTGCCAGCCGGATGCTATGCAAGTACGACTGTTCATAGCGGAGGTCGGGGATCGGGGGCAAGTGGTGGGAACTCCGTTGGGAGCGGCGGGGTTTGCTGCGGATTACGGAGTAAGGGATCTCCTCGTCATCTGAGTGGTCGGAGAGGTCGATGCCGTCGTCAAAGTCGGAGAGGGGATGGGATTGGGAATGCTGGGAAGAAGAAGAGGTGGTGGTGGTAGTGGAGGGCTTCTCGAGAATCACGGGCTCCCGCCTGCTCGCCGCGGTCGACGGGTTGATGTCGTGCGCTGCTGAAGGGTCGTGGACTATGTGCGCGGTCTGCACGGTTTCTGCTATTTGCAGTGGTATCGACGACGCCATCTTGACCAATTGGGGAAGGGGGGGGGGGGTCGGTTGGGTCAGATGGGGTTGTAGGATCGATCGGGGAGGTTGAAGACGGAATGGGAAGGTAGGTTCGGGACGGGAAACGAGTGAATGAACGGCCACACGGCCGGGTGAGCTTCGGATACGGGGGAGTAGACAGGACAAGTGCGTCAGAGTGCAATCCAAGCTCTGGCCCCACTAAAAAAAAAATACCTGGAGTGTTCTGGGGAAAGCTGGTCACTAAAATTCACGGTACATACATACAGTAAACTCTATAATATTAGGAACTTTACGTGTGAAGGTGAATGCATTCTATTTATGGCGCTTAACTAGCCTGATCGAGCAATTGTTCCAGGGCCTGGAAGTCCACGTTGCAAAATGCGAGTCTGTTTTCCAGCAATGTGTCGCTGTCATGTGCGATACTCGACCTCCGGAAACGGTAGCTTTCCATCCGTTCTCTAGCTGCCCCTTGTTGGTGTAAGTCGCTCCAGGGAGAACAATGACAGCATCGCCCTGAGCTGCTCTAGCACTAGTATATCGCCACTTAGGTACAAAGTGCTGTTTTTGAGGTGCTGGTGACAAGAGGATGCAGTTTCACTAAGGACATGCGAATCTGATTTGTTTTCCCTTGCTAACTGCAAGGTGCTGCGAGCATTGCCATCAGACGACGCGTCCAAGTGAAGACCCACAGCAACCCTAACACAGCACTAAAACGCTAAGTGAATGGATACTTTAATTCAAGTCGAGGCTTCGTAGATGTGAACGTGAAGCCGCCAGAACACCAGTCATGTCCCATTGACTTGTATTATGACAAGATTGTCATGCTCAGAATGTCCTCGTAGAATGTGACTGTTCGGATGCTTGTCGAGGAATAGTTCTCAAACATGGCTTATCTAACTGCCCAACGACGCCTGGCTGGGGCGGCGCTAGTTAAGCAAGAGCGCCCAATGATGACTCGGTCCCGTTGTGGAGCACTGTCCTTCATTCAGCCCGCCCGCGAGCGGAAAAAGACTTCACCGCAAACCCCTCTCACAAACCTATCAACCCCACCAAAATCGTCGGGAAATATAGCGACGCATAAAACACGAGGCACTCGTCGCAGAGAGGTGCTTAACGCAGACAACAACCGACTCATTTTCTTTTTCATTTCTTTGGTTGGTTTTTGCGACTACCAGACAACATGAGTGACCCGCAGGCGAGCGAGGCGGAGAAGAATGTAAGTTAGCGGACCTGTGTGACGAGACAGCTGGCTTCTGCGACTCCGGATGCTGACACGCGATGCCCAACGACAGATCGAGATATGGAAGGTGAAGAAGCTGATCAAGCGGCTCGAGGCTGCGAGAGGAAACGGCACCAGCATGATTTCTCTCATCATTCGTATGTTGCCCGTCGTTCTGTAATTTGCTGCGGCTAGCTCGCTAACGCTACTCAGCTCCCAAGGATCAGGTCTCACGAGCCGCCAAGATGTTGGCTGAAGAATACGTATGTCCTCCCCTTCGACCGCACATTCGATGTCCGACATGAGTCTATATCGTTAAGTGGCTTCCTTACTGACATGGCTTCCACAGGGTACCGCTTCCAACATCAAGTCGCGTGTCAACCGTCAGTCCGTGCTCTCGGCCATCACATCGACACAGCAACGTCTCAAGCTCTACAACAAAGTCCCTCCGAACGGGCTGGTGGTGTACTGTGGTGAAATCCTGACCTCAGAAGGCAAGGAGCGAAAGGTCAACATCGATTTCGAACCGTTCAAGCCCATCAACACGTCGCTCTACCTCTGTGACAACAAATTCCACACCGAGGCTCTGGCCGAGCTGCTCGAGTCAGACCAGAAGTTCGGCTTCATCATCATGGATGGTAACGGAGCTCTCTTCGGTACTCTCAGCGGCAACACCAGGGACATCCTTCACAAGTTCAGTGTCGATCTGCCCAAGAAGCACGGACGTGGTGGTCAATCAGCCCTGCGTTTCGCGCGTCTGCGTGAGGAAAAGCGACACAACTACGTCCGCAAGGTGGCCGAATTAGCCGTTCAGAATTTCATCACCAACGACAAGGTCAATGTCGCGGGTATCATTTTAGCTGGATCTGCCGACTTCAAGAATGACCTCAACGCTTCCGACATGTTCGACAACCGTCTCGCGACAAAGGTCATCAAGGTTGTCGACGTCTCGTACGGCGGTGAGAACGGCTTCAACCAGGCCATCGAGCTGGCGTCCGAGACGCTAGGCAACGTCAAGTTCATTCAGGAGAAGAAGCTCATCGGCAAGTACTTTGAGGAGATTAGCCAAGATACTGGTCGTGTGTGCTACGGCATCGAAGACACGCTGAAGGCGCTGGAGCTCGGTGCCGTTGAGACCCTGATTGTCTTCGAGAATCTGGACATCACCCGCTGGACGCTCAAGGACAGCACTGGCGCTGAAGTTATCCTGCACACCACCAAGCAGCAAGAGACTGGCAGCCGTGATAAGTTCATGGACAAGGAGACAGGTCAGGAGATGGAGGTGGCCTCGCAGGAGTCCTTCCTGGAATGGATCGCCGAGCACTACAAGGACTTTGGTACCACCCTCGAGTTTGTTTCTGACCGTTCAACCGAGGGCAACCAGTTCGTCAAGGGCTTTGGTGGTATTGGCGGTCTCCTCCGGTACAAGGTGAACTTTGAGCAGTTAGCTGAAGTGGACGACGATGATGACTTCTACGACGGTAGGACTCCCTGCACATTCTACTGAACTCCTTACATGGTTACTGACAAATTCGGTATAGATTGACAGCTTGATTCCCTCGTTGCTGCCGACGAGGGACCGAGAACTCAAGTTATCCCGTCCGAGCCGACGAAACCCGCGGTTGAACAGTCGCCGTCCAGCACGCCTGGAAGCATCACGCCAACTGAACGGCGGCTGATGATGGGCCTGCCCACGCGCCCGAGCCACCAGGGGTCCCGTCCCAGCCCGCTTCGCTCTGTGATGACGACTTATTGAGTTCAAGACGGTGGATCAAGAGGTTCATATGCTGTAGTCTCGTCAGCTGTACCTGAGTACGTGGCGCTAACAGAGCGCCGCAGAATTCTGTCTGCTAGACAACTGGATCGAGAAGTCGGGAGGTCAAAAGGTGGTGCATTGCAGGGCTCGTTTGGAAGATTGCTTGACCGTGGGGGGGACTAAGACTGCCTTGTGCTAGTTTAGAATTGACACTTAGGTGCTTGTACAAGCAGCGAGAGATGTTCGTCCGCTCGTTTGCTTCAGTTTTAAGTGCAGCGCTTTGATAGGCTAGTTTATAAACGCTCGTTCCAAGAATCAAGTCTCCGACTCGTAATAGTGATTGATGTCTTTTGTATTGGGAACTAGCTGCTTCAGATATAATTTTTCCACGCCTTTCTATAATGGGGGGGATGGCGGTGAGTAGGAGAAAATGCAAGTGTTATTTATGGCCGTAGATTTGTTTTGAAGATCCCCAATTCCCCATTCTAACTAAGTACCGAGCCGAGTCCGGTCCGGCACGCCACTTGTAAATTGCAAGGCGCATTTTTAAAGAATGACAACGGAAAGTACCCACAATCGATGTTCCCACAACGCCCAATTATAGTCCAGTCCTTTTTTGTATATATATAATTACTGTATATTTATCTCTCAGTTTCGAATTCTCTTTGCTTTTGTTGGACGGGAGGGGCAGTTTTTTTTCAGCATTATTGCTTTCGCTTCACTGGCCCCGCGGGTGTGAAAATTCGGGAAACTTGTAAAAATCTGACAAGGTCCGTTACCGTCCGTACGTACGTACGTACGTACGTATCTCCCGTGTGTGTGTGTGTGTTCGAACGGTATCAGTATCGGCATCGGTATATCTATCGGGCCATGGCCTCCTCCTCCTCCTCAACAGAACAACAGTCGGACCGGAGGACAGCAGCAGCAGCGGTCGCCTTTCTAGGTCCCATCACATCATATACGCACCAGGTTAACAAACAACCCTCCCTTTTTCACCCTTGTGTGTGTATGTGTGTGCGTGCTAATCTGGGGAAGGAAAGGCAACAAGGAACGGCGGCTTCGATGAGCAGAACTGGGCCCTGATCCCGGTGACTAATATTATCGGTCTGTCTTCTCCCCCACTCATTTCTGTATCGCGTATTGACTGTGTTGGTGTGAAAGATGTGTTCGGCGAGGTACAATCGGGCAGGGCTTGTTTCGGCGTAGTCCCGTTCGAAAACAGCACCCACGGGACGGTCACACAGTGCCTTTCCGGGCTGGCCGATCGATCATCCAGATACCCTGACGTCTCGGTGTGCGCGGAGATATATCTGGATGTTCACCACTACTTGCTCGGCCACAAGGCCAGCAACAGTGGTAGTGGTGCAGATGAGGGTGGGGGGTTTGGTCATGTAAAACGGATCTACAGCCACCCGCAGGCGTTCGGTCAGACTGTCAACTGGGTAGCCGAGAACTTGAGGTCCGGGGGCAGGGCGGTGGAGTGCATCGAGGTCAGCTCCACGTCCAGGGCAGCTGAGCTCGCTGCGCTGGATAACCGGCGCAGCGGGGAGGATGGGGAAGAGGGAGGGGGGCCCGGCAGCAGCAGCAGCGCCGCGATAGCTAGCCAGATGGCGGGTGAGCATTTCGGGCTGGACGTGCTCGCCAGGAATATCGAGGACAGAGCGGACAACGTGACGCGGTTTTTCGTACTCGAAAGACACAACAACAAAAATGAAGGCGGAGATGGAAATGGAAAGGCGCAGCTGCCGGAAAAACTGGCGGGTAGAAAGGGACACAAGACGCTCGTGTCGTTCACGGTGTCTCACCGGAAACCAGGGGCACTTGCAGACGTGCTGGATGTTTTCCGCAGACGGCAACTCAACTTGACATCCATAAACAGTCTACCGAGCCTGGTGGAGCCGTTCAATTATCTCTTTTTTGTCGAGTTTGAGGGCAGTAGTAGACATGAGGGGGGTGAAAAAGATGATGCGGCGGGAAAAAATGTGGAAGGGGCCATGCAAGAGGTCGCAAAACTGGCGGAGAGGAGCAGGTGGTTGGGGAGTTGGGTTAATCAACGCTCATAGACGGACAGACAAAAAAGGGGGGGTGGGGGTTACAGCAGGTATGAGACTTGCCTGCGAGAGAAAGCCACTTCTCCGTTATCAGAGGTGGTATGTCAAATGTTCATGCGCCATATCTTGAACATGTATGTACCGTAAGGTGTTGGTAGAACGAAATGATACGGGTTGAAAGGGGGTGGTGGGTTATGGATGCTGTAGTTCCGTTACGAGTTAATAATAAGCAGTGAAATCAGCTGTTGAAGATTCCGCTTTTTCCTACAGCTTGGATAAGAAGGCGGTTTTGTAAATATAGCATGGGTCTAAAAGCCCCCCTAACTCAAAACCTATGCCCTGAGCTACTTACTTAATTCACTTGTGTGTATCTGCCCCTCTTCAATATAAGGGAAGCGGTTAATATTTCTCGACATTTTTATTTCACCCCCGTTACAATGCCTACAAACGTAAAAGGTTTAGATTTTAATCATGAATAAAAGTCACAGATTCAGGTTTGTATTATATACGATACCATTTAATTACTGACAAACTCGAGCATCCACACCTTAGACCTCCATCTTCTCCATATTGTCTTTTTTTTTGTCACTAATACAATGATAGCGATGAAAACTTACTTTGGTATTTCCTCCTTCCGAGCATGTTGCTATGTTTGTCTTTGGGAATTTATAAAAACTCCGCGCAGCCACTCTTTCAGTGGGTCGTCTACATTTGGGTAGGTGTCAAGGCATTCCGGGGGGGGAGGGAAGGTTAGTGGCCCACGAATGAAAGAAAATAACGCAACATTACTTACTCCTTTTGCCTTCTCACCATGTGTAATGCCCTCGATTCTTTTTCACATGTAATTAGCCACTGTTACCACCACGACCCTGTAAGTCATGGTCATGTCCGTCATCGCAGAACCGAAGAGCAGTCTTAACACTATCTCTTTTCTTTCCAGCAAACTAAGGTACATCAACAATGCCTCCCTGAATAACCAACCCCATGTAGATGAGCTAAGGGCGGTATTAAGGCCCAAGTTACTCCTCTATCTACCATCTATCTATCACTCTACCTTCTTCTTTTTTTTTTAGATTTACTCGCCTCTCTGCTAGCCAAGCTTATCCTTCTCTCTCCCTGTCCCTGTCCCTGCTCTCTCTCTCTACCCATGGGAATGTTGGATGCTCGACCTGTCAGTGCTTGCTATTCGAAGGCGAGTTGGGGGTCCGGGACCAGTCTAGGTATCTAGAGTAATTAATTAGGTGACCTGTCATCTGCAACACACCCCATACATAATACTCCGGTCCCCATCCATGAAACATGAACATGACTTGCATATGGTATATGTAGACAGTACTTAATACCGCCAACTTGTATATACTACCCACACACACACACACACACACACACACACACACACACACACACACACACACACACCAGTTTAGTAAATACCGTAGTGTATACCGAGCAGTGGGGGGAAGTTAAGGCTTGTGTGTGTTGCCAAGCGTGGGTGTGATGGCTGCCGGTTACCTTAGTGTTGTGCGTGTGCTACCCACGCACACGCGCGGGATAAAAAAGAGACTACATCAAGAAAGAGAGCGGTAAAGGAGGGCCGAGGTTAAGCAGAGCACAGTAGTAGAATAGTATGAACGTAACTGGAAATGTGGAGAGGACGAATCACACACAGACTCGCTTATGAGTGGAGTAGAGAGTTTGGGCAGTAAGTATTTTAGAACTGAGTCAAAGAGAAAAAAAAAAAAGCAAATATAACATCACGAAGTTACTCAAGTCTAGATATCCAGAGGAGAAAGTGTGCACGAGGGTTGTGGACGGGTCAGACCTGGGGGGGGGGGGGGGGGGGCGGGGGGCGGGGGGGGGGGGGGGGGGGGGGGGGCGGGGGCGGGGGGGGCCGGGGGGGCG
>MU853795.1:0-49098 GCA_033297225.1 Diplogelasinospora grovesii | reverse complement strand
AAAAAAAAAAACAAATATACCATACCGCTGTTTCACAACTAATTATATACAGAGGTTTAATGTGGCACGGGGGTTTGGGGCGGGTAACCCCATCCCCCCCCCCCCCCCCCCCGGCGCCCCTTTCACAGGACGCGGATACGTGCTGAGTAGGAGTCCGTCTTCGGCGTGGACTCCCAACGATGTCCTATCTTTAACAAGATCCGCGCGTTGTGCGCCTGTGTAACGACTCATGTCATGTTGCAGTTCACAACGGAAACGAAGAGGATAGCAACAAAGTGCCAGTGGACGGAACGAGTGATGTTGTGTTTCATTGTTTGCCCTCTTCCCGCCGTCCCACCCAAGTCATATGTGCCCGCCCGTTTTTCACATACCGCTCTCTCACACACACTGCCCCATATCCGAGTAGAGGACACCAAAAGATACAATCATCTCGCTTCCTCTCCAATCTTTTGACAGAACTAAACCCATAGACAACCAAACTTATATATGCGCGCGTGTGTGTGTGTCTCTGCAAAATCCTACCAGGCAAACCCGTCACATGTCTGTAACCCATCGCTCTAGCTCCTAGCACCTATCATCCGCTGCTCGCTGTCCCACCCCCCCATACCCCATGTCCTCATGCCCTCAATCCCGAAGTGATGATCGGTCTACTAAAGGTTGACCGACCGCTGAGTAACAGAAGTCAAAACCGTCCACCCCACCACCGTAAAAGAAGCAAAGAAAGAACAAGTACAAAACGAATAAAGATAACGAAACGAGTGAAACTCCAAAACTCCCATGCTGGCCATATCGAGGCATGTCATTCGTAACCCGTGCGCATCGACGCTTTTCCCGTCTCACAAAGCGAGAAAAAGTCTCCAATAATTATATTCTGAAAAGGCTGTTGAGCCGGCCGTTGGCGGCCAAATGAAGTGAATTGCGGCCGTGATCGGTCGTTGAAGCCGCGTGGCGTGCTTAATAGCCAAAATCTTGTGAGATTATGAGTGGCCCGTCAGACAGTATGCACCGCCTGACGGAGCACGTGTTAAAGGCCTTCCTCACCAGCCTTGCAAAGTTTTATCTCGCGCCCCCATTCTGACTTGAGAACTTGAGAAGCGGTGATCCTTCGCGAGGGATTCGGATCTAGTATCGAGTAGATAACGTTTCTACACCGAGCCTAATAAGAGTACATGTTAGTAATCACACGTCAGCAGTAAGCGGTGGTGGGCAAGACAAATCATTGTCCTCATGACGACAAAGCTTACCCTGTGCAACGATTCTATAGGCCCATACCCCTCTTCGTCCCGACGGCCCATTAGGTACCTAGCATAGAACTCGTCCTCGTCCTTCTTGGCGACACGCCACAAGTGCCTACCCGTCCGCATGGCCATGTAGATAACACCGCAAGCCCAGACGTCGACAGCTCGCGCGTCGAATTCCTTGTCAACATACTCTTCAGGGGCGATGTAAGGGGCGGAACCGCACAGGCCCGACACCATGTGTGCATCGTTCTCCCAAGCCATGCGGAAGCACTCGCCGTTTCCGAAGTCGGTAATCTTGAGACCGCCGTGTGTTGTGAGAAGCAAGTTCTCGGGCTTCAAATCGCGATGTGCCACGCCCATCTCGTGCATATACTCGACACCGCGCATCATCTGTTTGAAGAAACAGTCGGCTTCCTGCACCTCGAGCTTTCCGGCGGAGAGCACGAGCGTGTAAAGGTCGCCGCCCGCGCAGAACTCCATCACCTCGCAGTAGTCGCCCTTTGAGTCCTTCAACAAGTCCAGAGTGTGAATAACATTTGGATGCCGCAGTGACGATGAGATGCAAAATTCTGCGGTAAGGCGTTTGCTGTACTTCTTCTCCGTCTCCTCTGGCCTTCGGCGGAACTCTTTGACGGCGAAAAGCTTCTCACCAACGCCGTTCTCCATCTTCTTGTGGGATATCCGCACGATGCCAAAGGCTCCCCGTCCTACCACCTCCTGACACTTGCCATACTTCTCCACGAGTGTCGCCGAAGCGTTCGGGCCACCTTTCCTGTCCGACGCCATGCCGTCTTTCTCTAGCTTGAGAGTATCGACCCAACTTGACACTAGCGAGAGATCATGCTCGGGCACCTGTTCCGTCTTCTTGCCCAGCAGCCCCTTGATCATGTCCGTAAGCTTCTCCTGGCGCCGACTGGACTTGAGGTGATGTTCGTGGCCGCCGGGGGCGTCAGGGACAATGGCGAAGCGCTGCATGCTCGTGTCTTTGCCATTGACCATCTTGGGCTTTGCGCTGGCCGTCGATGCTTTCTCGGGAGCCTTGTCAGTAGAGGACGGCTTGCGCGAAGGAGAGGTGGGCTTTGTGGGCGGTGACGATGCTGCGCTTGGCGCAGGAGTGATGTCTCTTGATTCCGAGCCAGCGGACTTCTTTGCAGCGGCTGCAGCTTCGGCGGCAGCTGCAGCGGCGACGGCGCGCTGTGTTGCATCCTTGGTTGAGAACATGCGCGTCAGGCGATCCTTGACCGAGCCCTTGTCGGCTGGCTTCGGCAGCTGTTCGAGCGATGCGGTTGCCGAGGCTTGTCCATTCTGACCAACCAGCTTGGGCGATCGCTCGCCCGACTTGATGGACGACGGCTGCGAAGTGCCCCGCGAAGAGACGGTTCTTGCGTCTGAATTGCTGGTCGCCATGTTTCGGCTCTGAAGCGAGCTCAACGGGTGTGATTGGGGAAATATCGACTGTCTTGTAGTTGCTGCAACTTGCTGGGGTCTTGGGCCAGATCCGACGTGGTGTCACTGGGCCAGTGATGCAAGCGAGTTTGGGGGGCCAGTCACTGCGCTTATGCAAGCGACAGTAATTGTGGCGGCGAGCGCGCCTCGGTGAGTGGGCAGCGCCCAGTAGTTCCTTGGGCCGTCAAAACAGCAAGGGTTGCCGATATAGATTCCTCAATTCTCTCTCTTGAAAAAGATATCTGGACAGGTTTGGCGTCTCCGAAAATATTGAACAAAGCGGAGAATTGTGTGTGCGAGCAATAAGTATGGGGGCAGGTGGATGCCGAACCTTCTTTTTTTCGAGAGGAGAAGAGAGGATTAAGCAGGTGTTAGTAAAGGCGGAAGAACATAGCAGACCAGCACTGTTGTAGAAGGTGGAGATCTGTCATGGTGAGAAGGAGTTTTTAATTTTTAGCGGTTGGAGGCTGTGTGTGAGCGCCCTGGTTTAGGTAAGTAGAAGGTTGGGTTTTCTAGCTTGCCAAAATCAGGTGAAGTGCTTCGTTAAGACGCAGCCCAAGAGAAAAAAATGACCCTCGGCTGATGGCGAAAGGATATGACGGGGATGACGGTGGGGAGGTTTGTGGTTTCCGAAGGTGTGTGGAGGAGAACGCGAGGGCTTTTCAGGAATGCCAGTGGAGGCCCCTAACAAGCCCGCTGTTCGGCGGCCTTTCTCTTGGTGACAGTGCCCCTCCGGTATGGCTTGTGACCAACTCTGAAGCAGGGACGACCGTCTGCTCTACCAATGGAGAATAGGTATGTATTGATGGCTTCCGGGACAGGATGACCCCGTGGTTAGCGTCACCTAACGTGCAACTTAAATGTGTCCAGGGAGAACCTGAGACGTTCCTCGAGAGGAGTCGTTTGGACAATCTACTTTAAATGGTAGGGAAACAAGGAATAGCGGAAAGAACTACAGTACAAGGGACAGAAACGGCAAGTCAGTGGCGGGGGGGAACGGATGATAAATACACGTCCATTGTTCTCCCTGAGCCTTAGGTAATAATAAGAAGGAGGGTTGGCTGCTCAAGAACATGCCCAACCTGTCCGTTGTTAGAATGGATCTTCCTGTCCGTTGTTAGAATGGATCTTACAACTTCCCTGATCAGGGCTGAGGGCCAAGTCGCGCAACGTCGGTTTCCGGCTGCATCTGGTCGGCGGCAGCCGAAGGCTCAAACGGCGGGCTGTCATAGGCCGCTCTTGGTCCGCCCCTCAGTAGCTTATTCGACCACCACTACAGTCTCGTGACTTGCGGGTTTGGTTTCAGACAGACAATGGTGGAAACTTCCACATTCAGACCAGTTCTGTGGTCGTGGCAAAGGAAAATCGCAGCGCAGTCACTGTGAAGGCAACTATTTGGAAAATCGTGACTAATGCCTTCACTGTCAAAGGGCAGTTGCAACTTGACAGACATTGACCAGCCACGCCTTCCTTGGTCTGGCATTTTTGCTGACAATCCCACGCGACGACCGATCAAGACTGTCCCCATTGTTTCCATAGGACATTTATTTTCGTCAACTGCATTGGACTCCCGTCTCCTTCCTAGTGCAAAACCACAACATCTCACGGGTAATAGCACCCTCATGTACCGTCTACATGCTGAATTCACATGCGAGAACACCCCACTATGCTTTATCCCGTGTAATGCTAACCAATAGCGGTCGATCGAAGCCGCTGTTTGGAGACAGCAGAGGCCGAATAGCAATCAAAGCGTTGACATGATGGACATGGTAACAGAAATGGAAATGCAGGGACGTCCAACCAGACGATCACCAAGATCACTCTTGGTCCTGTCAGACCCTCGTACGAACCTTGCAGCTGCTTCCCTTCTTTTCTACTTTGATCAACTGGTTCCCATGTTGTTTGTCGTTTTGTCCGGATCTTTTTCAGCACCGCTTTTATAGTTCCTCGACTATAAGTAAAGTAGGGAGAATGTCTGTTCGCGGCGCGCCTTCTCTAATTATTGCATTCGTTGGCCAAACCTCCGCAGCGGTGGGCAAGGGGGGCCGCCGATGCACACCCGTATGCGGCATGCACGCACGGTAACTGTATGCTGAGTTGGATCCGTTCGTTCTTTCCTCACGAGCAGATGCAAGGTTGGTGTCATGCATCTTGCCGTCTCCCCGATTCTGACGCTACATATAGATATGAGGGATTTTTGGAGAGGGCTTTCAAGTTGCTAACATTCTTCTGGCTCTCTCCTTCGGCTTTTGATGTTTCTCCGTTTGCATTTGCATCGTCAGCAATCTTCACACAGCTTTTACGGCTGGCCATTGGCCACACCCTCGGACCTCTGCTGAACTGGCAATGCAGTCTCCTTTGAGCTCCTTGCTGCTGAATTGGCCCTGCAGTCTGTTGGAGCTCGCTCCGTGTCCGTTTAGTCCTGAAGCGCCAAACTACAGCTGCAGGAGCTGTTTATTGCAGCAAGCTATAGCTGTGATATATACCCATAGCGGCCCCGTCCCACGGCCACGGCGGGGTATGTTTGCGGTGTTGTACATAACAGAGCACCTCAAGCAGTTTTCGGAACTTTTCCCGGCGCCCGTTTACTTCCGAAGCGGTCAATGAGACCGAATGGACACCTTTGCATCTGGCCAGCAAATGCTCCGGTCTGCCTTTGCGGAGCAAGACCATCTCGTCTCACCGCAGGCGAATACTCAAGCGGTGTGTATGCGTCTGCGCTGTGCCCTTATCGGTTCAGCTTGCCGACGTTGCGGTGAGCCTCCATCAGCTTTCCGACCACCTTGTAGTAAGGGTGGTCTAGACCACGCGACCAGACGGCGACCCAACAGTGATACAGTGACAAGTCAGTAACCGGGCTTACGAACTGAGGGTTTCACGGCAGCGCTGTCCTCTATTGTGTCGTAGGTTTTGGTGGTATCATTCGGCTTATCGTCTGATAAGGTTATGTGCTCGGCCAGCATTTGACGTCACCAACCACACCCCCCAGACGGTCCCTTGGGAATCTTCATGCTCCCTCCGCTTCCCCCCAACTCTTGTGTTACATGAGCTGCCCTCGTGCTGGCACCATGAAAGGCTAATGGTTGGCTTGTCGTCCCATCGCAATGGTCAATTGGCCTTTCATTTACGGACCGCTTATTCTCTCTGCATCTCGGTTTGCCGTTGGGCTCCTCCATCTTCCAAGATGTCTTGGGCTCGCAGCAACAACCCACATCCCTATCCACATCCATCCGTCTGCCTTACCTTAGCGGTAAATTACCGCGCATCGCATCGCAGCCGCTCATTGAGAATGTCGTATGAGTGGGTCACGCCGAGACAAATCTCACTCTCACAGTCTTCAAACCTGCATTCACCGGTTTCAAAAGATACGACTGGAAAGGGAAGTTGATCACTGTGGGATGCGAAAGTCACCGGTTATTACCATGTACACGTTACCGCATTCCAAGAAACGGATTGATATGCGATAATAGTGGAATGGCGACAGACCCCTGCATCGATCGAAAGACGTTTACACGTGGGCTTGAAGATGGGCCGCCGCTGATCATTTGGGCCGTGCTAAAACTACCGCAGGAGAGATTTTTAGAGGTCGCCGTGCTGTCAAGTGGTGGCCAAAAAAGTAGCACCATTCGTTAACAATTGGCCACCAAATTCTGGTGGATATACGTTAGTTAGTGGGCAACTCCACTATTTTTCCCACCACTTGGCTGTGTGACAAGTATGTGCGCACACATTTTCAGCACCTCACCTGCATCCCACTAGAACGTAGTTGGCTGAGAGCTCTGTCTTGGCTACTTTCGCGAGGAAGCAGGTAAGCACATCCGGCATCTTTAGCGCATCCATCACAGCATATTACCACAGATGGGATTCGCGAGATTTCTCGATGTGTGCGCGCTTTCTCCCCCCTTCAACAAACTCACTGCCACGCGCACTGCCACTGCCGCCGTTCTGCCGTCTTGGGGGTTTTTTCTTGTCAGTTTCTCAATGGCGGGGTTTTCGTTCTGCTGCGAGACAAAAACAAGCTTTTATGCCAAGTCGGGTAGTTTAGTTAGCCTTTTTCTTTCTCTTATTAGTGTTGCCCTGGTTTTATCAGATCCCGGATTACCTAAATCCGGGGGGCCCCCCCCAAGGGCCAAGTCCCCGGAGTCGGCCTTTTGTTATATTAGATTGATGACTCGCTGAATGGGAATGTCACTGACTCAGATAAACTAGGTTGTATGTATGTATGTAGACGGAAGAGTCGACGTGGTCCGGTTGCGGAATGGTATGTACGTACATACATACCACGGGCAATTCGTGGGCTAATTATTATGCCCAGAACTTTAATATTCAAGCGATAATATGGAGTCTATATAATAATATGAAGTCTTGGAACTGATACATAGGTATATATACATACATACATATACATACATACGTGCGCCCGAAGTTTCGAGTAACTTAATTAACTAGGTAGCGAGCGCTTAATATTTTTGAGGTCGTGTGAAATGAATGAACAAAAAAAGAGGGCAAGTTGCATCATTTACCTTTTTAATAATTAAACAACAGAGCCAAGAGCAGTAATACTGACTCTTCATAATATGTTCTCATGTTGTGAGAACGTGTAATTATAGTCTCTTCTCATCATGTGAGATAAAAACAGTGATATTAGGTCGTAGAAAGTCCCTGAAGTCCTGCCCAGAAAAAAAAAGGAAAAAAAGAGGGGGGGGGGGGGGGTTATTGTGGCAGTGCTATAGTAGATAATACAACTTCACACCGCATACCCACCCATGCTTCGGTGTATGATGTATATATATTATATATTGTTCCTTGTCATCCGATTTCAGTCCTGTCCGCTCCTTAGCGAATCAAGCACCCAACCACATTGTTGTATTCAAGAGTGAAGTTAGTTCTCATCATCATTAAGGTATCTTTTCTACGCTATATGTTTTCGATTGGTTCCCGGGAACGGATATCTCCCCCCTTAATTAACCAAACTACCGATATAAAAAAAAAACGAGGAAGAAGTGGCATAAAGAGAAAGAAGAAGGCAGCACCCCAGAGCAAGAAGCCAATCATCACCATTCCAGTAATTACCCTATTCCTGTTGTTGGTTCTTCTCACCCTCCTCCTTCAACGCTTCGACGCGGTCCTGCTGTAGCATGGCGGCCTTTTCCACGAGGTCCGCGAACCTCGTCTGTGTGCGCGGTTGTCGTTCGCCCGCGGATGCTGCCCTTGGTGTTGAATCCCCTTCTCCCCTTTCCCTCCCTCCTCTCTCACCACCACCCCCACTGTCATCCGTCTTGTAATTCTGATCAACGACCGTCTCTTTGTCGAGATGCTTCGTCGGGTAAAGCGCCAACCCCCCTGTGCCGGTGCCGGTGCCGGTGCCCTTTCGCTGGCTCCCCTTGCGACTAGACGACCGCTTTATCCGCTCCAACTCATCCTCGAACGCCCTGTCATAGATGTTGAAATCCACGGCGGTGGGGGAGTCAGATACGATATCCTGGTCTGCAGGCGGCGGCCTGTGTCTCGAAAAGTCGTCCATGTCGCCTGTCCCTATACCTAAATAAATGGGGTCGACGTCGGTTGGGTCATGCGCGTGTCCCTTTTCACCCTCCCCTTCCTCTACACTACCATGACTGTCACCGCTCCCTCTTCCATCACCGCCAACGCTGCCAGTCTTTTTGAGGAGGAAGAAGCGCTCCCTCGCCATGAGAACACGGGCGGCATGTTCTGCGGTGGATTTCTCCGCATCACTCAGCTCTCTTCCCCGTTGCTCGCTGCTGAGGGATGGTCGGGGGGTAGCTTCTTCATCCTCCGCCTCCTCCTTCTCCTTCTCCTTCTCCTCAGTTTCAGGTTTACTTCGAGGGATAGGCTGCCGGGGGAGAGATACAACTCCCTTCGGAGCGAGCAGGCTCTTGAACTTGGTAACTGCTTTCATCTACCCAAACTGTCAGAAACGGACACGAAAGTGGGAATGGAAGAGGGAGAGAGGGGGGGGGGGGGCTTACAACACAAACCAAGTGAGTCATCTTTCTTGTCAAGGCATGGTTGACTTCCAGTGCGTTCGCGGCATCAACGGGATCAGAGCAGTTCTCCTCGAAGCTTAGCAACGGATCTTCGCCTCCTTTTGTTACCCATGGGTGTTCCTATTAACATCAAAAGGTCAGTCGGCGGCAGGATTTCCAGAATGGACTGACTCAAGGGGTGTACATGCTCTGAGCTCGGCCATGGTTATCCTCTTGTCTGGATCCCTTTCCATGAGCTTCTTCATCAGATCCATAAACTGTTCGTTCTCATCGTCCGGCATCTTCGGCGTTTCAGTTTTGATGGCCTCAAACATCTCAAGCACGCCGCTGCGCTCGAACGGTATCCTGCCATATTTAAGACAATACAGCGATACTCCCATGGACCAGATGTCGGCCGCTTTGCCAGAGACATCGCCGTGTTTTGCCACGCACAACTCTGGAGGCAAAAAGGCTGGTGAGCCAGCTGACTTTGACGTCCTCATGTCGTGCGTCTTCATGTCGTGAGTCTTTTCAAACATCTCGGAGACGCCAAAGTCGACGACCTTCAATACGTCGTCATCTGTGAGGAGAAGATTATCGGGCTTGATATCGCGGTGCACGACACCCTGGGAATGCACTATTCACCATCAAAACAGTCAGCCCCATCTTTGCTGCTTAAAGGGGGGCTTCCTGGACGTTGAGGGCGACTTACGGTACTCGATGCCCAACATGAGATCGCGAAACCAGCAGCGACAGCTCTCCTCGGGATAGGGGTCTGCCTGCTCGTTAATCCCGACTTTCATGATGACCCCCTTTTTGCACATCTCCAACACCATATAAAGCGAATCTTCTTCGGGATCGTCCAGAACTTCAATGAGTTGCACGAGGTTTGGGTGGTTCAGTTTTTTCATGATGGCAATCTCCTCACGGATGAGAAATAGGGCATCCTTGGCTTCTTTGTCATCCTGGGCCGACATGCGTGTGTCGACGAGGTCAGGAGAACCAAAGCCTGCTCGAGGGGGGAAGCGTCCGAACGGTCTTGGACCCCTCGGACCATGGCGGAGTATATTCGACTGGGCGCGCTTTCGTAGTCGTGCCTTGGAGAACTCCTTCACGGCCTGTGTTCAGGGGTTGGAGATCTAATCAACACCATGATCCCTTGAATTGGCTCAATAAGATACTCACATATTCGTTCCCAAACTGATCAGTCGCTAGATGCACGGCGCCAAACGAGCCCCGGCCAATCTCCTCCTTAATGACATACTGGTTGATTCGGTGGTGCGACCGCCCGTCTGAGTCGTCGCTGGTGTACTCAGACCGTGCGTTGAGGGTTTCCTGGTTAAGAGTGCTTGGATATCAGCCTCGGAGTTGCGCCACTTCTGCAGCACCATTTTCACCCGAAGGCGCAACGTATCGTCCGTACCTTGACCTCGCGATGAGCAGACGGCGTTCTTCTGTGCTGCCTTAACGGGCTCTTGAAGTGCTGCATGTCGGCAGGTGCAGATCTAGCGGAATGCGCAGCGAGTTAGCTTGCGCGCGCATACACACACTTTCGCCCGATGATGCCAACGGCTGCCGGGTGAGCTCACAATTGGGGGAACGATGCAGGTCTCGCCTCAGGATCGCCATGGAACTCGATGGATATGTCCGGCGAGGATACGCTCATGGGCGATGGTTCTAGGCCGACGGTAGTCATTGTTGTTGCCGTGCCGTCGCTCACTTGGGATCGCAGAGGTAGCGACGAAGTCGAGTCGCCGGACGAAGACGTGTCTTGGCTCATATCCAATTCTTTTGCGCCGAGGTTGTGCAGTGAGTAGCGATTGTGATATGTGAAACCAAAGAATCCCTTTCCAGTGAAGATCCTGGAGCTCAGCCAGCGGCGGGGTATGTAACTTGCAACGTTCTGCTCGGATTTGGGACAGAAGGAATGGACAGGCTGCGATTTAGCGTGATGCGTGTCTTACTTCTTTCAGACACAGTTCTTATGAAGATTGGTGCCTGATTGAAACATGTCCGGGACTTCACAGTAAGACTAGGCCCCGATATAAAGTGCTAGACAGAAATTTGATTCTATTAATATCAAGTAAATAAGCCTAAGTGACCGGGGGAAGTCAAAGTAGCTCCCCCTCTCTCTGCCCAAAAGAAACCATACATAAAAGATAACAAAAAGCTGAATGGATCCCAATATCGAGCGAGAGTGGGTCCGTAGGGCCAGCAGCTCGAACCCCTCCTTGCAACAGCTTTCCGTTCTGCCCCTCCAGGGTTCTTCAACGTCCACCCCGCCATGGGGCCCACATCTGTCTTCCCACGGTGTCGGCGACAGCAAATGGCACGCGCAGCTGGAGCCTCAAAGATCAAGCACGAGCCAGGTATCCTTGTGAGAGAAATGTTCTGGACCGTTCCTGCTCGTATCATTTTGTATGACAAGATTGATGTTCGGGAAACGATATTCGAATAAGCTGGCTAATCTTAAAGAGTCAGGTAATATACTCTATCGAAAGTCCCATGCCGAACGTGATTCCAAGGTCTGTTTGTGGGAGTTGGGCCAGAGTGACATTCCATATCCATCTTCCATCGGACCCACCTTAGTGGACAAGGGAACGAGAGCTTGGCAAGTGCGGCCTCGAGGCGGCTTACCAAATCCCCCTCTCGGCCCCATTTCTTTTTAGCAACATCCACTTGCAGCTTATTACCGTACCGGCACCATACATAGTACCGTAGTGTAATTGGCACCAGTGCGCGACACCGAAGCTCAACTTGCGACAACACGTACTGTACCTCTCTTTTCCTTTCCCTAGCTGTGCGTGCCGCTGTAGGCAAACCAATTGCTACGATGGTGGTGTACAGCATTTACATCTTTGACCGGCACAGTACGTTTAACTCCCCCTTTCCCTCTTTAAACCCCTCCCCTTTTAAGTTCCCTCTGCCTCCCCTCTGCCTCCCCCTCTGTTTCTCCCCTCGATTTCCAGGGTAGCTAACTATGAGTGTGTGTAGCGGAATGCATCTACTCGAAATCCTGGCTGCCCCCTTCTCCCCACCACCACCCCTCTACCGTTCCTCCTTCAGTTCCTTCGATTACAACCACAACCGGTGATGCCCTCCCCCCCGTAAACGGCGGCACGACGACGGGCACCGGACCGACCGACCGCCGAACGAGCACCCGCACGCAGAAGCAAAAAGCCGGCGATGACGCCAAGCTCATCTTCGGCACGGTTTTCTCGCTACGGAACATGGTGCGCAAGCTCGGCGGGGAGGACGACGCGTTCATATCCTACCGCACGGCGCAGTATAAACTACATTATTACGAGACGGTCAGCAACTTACGGTTCGTGATGCTCACGGATACGGCCACCATGAGCATGCGGAATGTGCTCCATCAGATTTATATTAATCTTTGGGTTGAATACGGTACGTACACACACACCTTCCTTCCCGTCGTTGTTGTTGTGTTTCGTCTTGGGGCGCGGGGGGGGGAGGAGAGGTGATATCATGGTAAAAAAGACAAGGCTAACAAGTTTTTTTTAAAAAAAAAAAAGTTGTCAAAAACCCGCTATCACCGGTCGAACACAAGGGAGGAGAGGGGGTCAAGAATGAGTTATTCGAGCTTGGGTTGGATCAGTTTGTTCGGGGGTTGATGTGAGAGCTCTCACTTGTCTCCCCGCTCAGCCCCGTCAAGAGCAGCGCCGAGCCGAGCAGAACAGAACAGGGACGAACGGTTATGTGGATGACGGCTGGTATACTCCGGTTTGGGGCGCGCGCACGACACGACAAACCTCCGCCTAGCCGTTAGCCGCTCAAGAGGCTTCAGAATGGGTTCCATCACGTGGGTAAAGCATGGGGCGGGCATTGGTGGGCAAAGTTGTCCACAACGCTACGAATTGCTGCGCGGTGGACGTAAGCCCCTAACAAGGACGATCAGATCAGCGCTAGCAGCATCCACTACTACAACAGCACAGCAGTCAGGAAGAAGAGGAAGAAGAAGAAGAAGGGGGGAAGGGATTTTCACGATGTGGCGCATCCGAATTGGATGGCCCATCTCGGAGATGGAGAATAATATAGCACGGGGAAGTAAGTGTATGTATGAAGTACGTTGAGATGATGGGCATGGATGGATGCTCCTTGACAGAGACAGGCAGGTAGGGTGATCTGAGCGGAGCAGGGAAATGTACTACATACAGTATAACTAGGGGGGGATTCCTCACCAGAAACCCCGAACTCAGGAGTGGAGGTGAATTGCCTCAATAAAGACATAATGTTATTGATTTAGGGATGATGGACATGTCAGAACGTGACAGTACTCAGAAATCGTACATTGCTGTTCATCTGTTTTAGGACCTCTCTGTTACACTACTTGAAAATCTAGGGGGGATTTGTCCGTCTTTATATGTGTTTATGCCTTTCCTTTTTCAACCTCCCAGTTGACTTGGGTGCCGGACCGCCAGCCGATGTTTCTTCATTGTTTGTTTCCCCCGCCCAAAGTTGCTTATTACTATATATCCTCCCAGAAAAATGCATTAGAGATAAGATACTACTTCGGTTCGACTGCCCGCTCCCAGGCGCTCTCAAAGCTGGCTACCGGGTCAACAATTACCAGACTCGACTCAGCGGCCGTCGTCGTCCCTTCAGACACTTGGCTATGCCGGAGGACGTTTGACTCTGATGCCGCCGAGACAGCCACAGCCGCACCGACTTCCCTATCCCTCCTAACTCCCTCATCTGCAGCCTTTCCTGCAATCTCAGCCTCCCAATTACTCGAGTACACCACTGCCGCGAACCCCTCGAGATCGCGCACCGTCTCCATAGCCTGGAGATACTCGTTAGGCATGCCGTTTCCGATGGCGTGAGCCTGGCGGGTAAGCACGCTGAGGATCTTGGGTAGCAGCACGGCACGCTTGATGTGCTGCAAGCCTTCGAGGCCGATACTAGCAGAGCCAGGCACGACAGCGCCCCCCGTACTGGTAGGTGGCGGAGGTACCTCGAACGCGCCCATGGCCAGCTTCTTATCCAGGAGCACCGAGAACCCGGCGTCTAGGAGCTGTCCCAGCACGTGCGAGAATGTTGGCGACTCGATCAGGTCAGATGTCTCGTCTAGCAGGCGGCGGAGGGAGGCGGCGGATGAGGGGGAGCGCGGATCTGATAATGATGGTTGCGACGACTCGTCATTCAATATGCCCGACTCGCGCAGGACAAACTCCTCCATGTTCATCGGCGGCAGCAGAAAGGGCAGCCACCTAGTAGTACCACCACCCTGGGGGCTACTGCCTTCTATGAGCCTCCTCGTGTCCCTCGTGAGCTTCGCAAAGGTGTCAAAGGTGATGGTATCCCGCGGGCTGAGTGGTCCAAAGACCTCGCGCACTGCCGTCTCGACGCGCTGCATGACGTCTACCCAGCCGCGGTTCAGCAGCCACCAGCTGAACGTCAGGTATTTACGGTTGACTTCGAAGTCGCTGCCGTAGGCTTGCTCCGGGCTGTCGTCGTCGTTGTTCTCGAGGCTTATGGTCTGTTGGGCGCTTCCCGTTGCGAGGGACACTACGCTGGACAGGTAACTTCTCCGGCCGAGGAGGTTGAGTTGTATCCTTGTGAGCATCGTGAGGAGACTTAGCGTGTATAGCAGTGTGTAGGCTCTGGTAATAGCTGTGTCACACATGTCAGCGTGTGTGTCTGGACGGAAACATCTCTTGCGCCCTGGAAAGCTTACAGCTGATGGTCAAGTCATCCCAGAGTTGCCTCTTTGTCTTGCGCGGCTTTTGCGGCGTCTGTGGTCTGTCGTCACTCGGAAGTGGTACTGCTGCCGCCAGTGTAACTTCGTCGGCTGCTCCTCCTTCTCCAGCTGCTGTGACTGTCGCCAAGGGGGACGGCACCAAGACCTGGCTCGCGTGCACACCGCTCTCGCTCTGCACGCTGACGCTGATAATACTACGTCCATCGTCATCGGTCACAGCCGCTTCGGATATACTGGGCGGGCTGACGGAGCCGATGCTGCGCGCCTTGGCCGTCGCTGAGCCCTTCATCTGCTGGATCTCGTACGTGATCTTTTCCGTATTCATCGCCTCGAGGATGTGTGTCGTTGCGGTAGGCAGGAGTGCCAGCACCGTGAAAGTGCAGTCCTCCTGGTTCTGCTCAAAGCGCCGGCGCAGACTGTGCAATGGCGTGTTAGTCCTTGTGAAGCTCGCGGTTTTGGGTCCAAACTGGAAGCTGTACGCACTTTTCCTTTGCAATCCGGTCGCTGCTCATGCGCTCACGAGCATCGTTGATCTTGTTGAGAATGTACTGCGTGACGACGTAGCCAGCACCAACCACACCCACGCCGATGGCAATGGGCGTGCGATTGCGCCGGAACCATCGCCGCGTTGCTGCGAACATGTTGAATGGTGGCGAGAGGTGCTTAAGCAGCACCAAGCGTGCTGAAGAAGAGTAAGCTGTGCAGGCAGTACTCTCAATGCATTGGTCGCGACGTCTGTTGTGTCCTGCGACAGAAGCTAGGAGATATGTACCTTAAGCTCGGTGTCGTGTGTCAATGACGCCCAGCCTCCAGTCTTCGCAAATGTTCGGGCGCAGATTGCCTCGGCTCCACGATAGGTGCCCTGTGATAAGGCGACGCGATAGCTTCCGCTAAATTGCGCCCTCAACCAGGGAATTAGTGCTGGCCCGTGCACAGGTTACAGTGCAGACCCCGTAAATTGTATTCCAGGGGCGGGGAGATCGGGCGCTTGGTACTATCCCAAACGTCACAGCTTTTCCACATGGCCCGTTGGCCACAAAAAGTTGCCCCTCCATTTTCCCATCCAATGTTACCCCTCATCATTGGATGATACACTGTACCTATCTTTGATCACGTCGTCTTTTCACGACATCACACAACGCACACACCACCTTTCATGCCTTCCGCGATGGACATGAACGAGCCCGTCGAGACTCCCGAGTTTATTCTTGAGGCTTTTGCAGATCCGACTTCGGTGCGCGATGTTGTTCGAGGTAAGGAAACCCTAACACTTTGTCCCTCACCAATCGGACGGGCCCCTTTTATCAGCTCAGCTCAGCTCCGGTCTGTCTGGTCTAGACGTCATGACTTAACGTTGCTTTACGCGCGCAACGCTCCTGTATCACTTAGCGCATGCTATATGTACAACGTTCTTACACGTGCGGTGTAGGGATACTACATACAATCTTCTTCCTCCGCTTCTTCCCCTCCGTCCTTCCTCAGACCCGCGACGTAGTCGGCCTCGAACTCGCTTATGTCCCGGAAGCCGAGATTGAGACCCTCATCGACCAGAGGGTAGGCGCCTTGGTGCGCCAGCTCGACGCTGAGCGTAACCAACCAGCGCATCTCGTCACAGGACCCGGGTCGGCCAATTCGGGAAGTGGTCGGGGCCAGGTCACCGTACAGTTCTTCGAGAAGCCACGGCGGCGCAAGGCATGGTATCTCATGCGAGGGGAAGATGAGGTCTGCTGGGAGAGCTGGACTGTTAAGGTCACTGTTGCCGAGCCCCGCACAGAAAGCGGTATGCTCCCTTCCCACCTTCCCTTATGCCACTCATTGTACTAACTTGCTGTCAGAGAGAGCAAAAGTGCGGAAAGCCATGGAAACGACATTACGCAGCACGATAATGAAAGCCATCAAATACGCAAATGAGCACAAGAACCACATACCCCCCATCACCACCACCGAATCGAATCCCTTTCCCTACCAGATCAACATCAACCACCAGAACAACAACATCGCCGCCAAGGAGCCGGCGGGGGGCTGGGCGCAAAGGATGGGGATATACTAGGAGAAGGAGGGAACAGCCAGCATCATTCCCCCACCGCTTGGTCATAGCCTTACATCTCTGACCCACACTGCCCTCGCTTCGCTTCTAGAATATCCCGACGACCTCCTCCGACCGGACTTTAACGGACCTGGACCAAGAAGAGGAGTATATGTCCCTGGTGCCTGGACGCCAGACCTAGAAATAGGACAACCGGAGGACGCGAACGTCATGCAGTTGACCACGGCCAGATTCCCGTTTCTGGTTAGAGCCAACGACCACTACCACGACCGCATATTGCACCATTGCGAGGAGTACCGAAACAGGAGGAGAAGACGAAATCGTGAGAAGAGCGAAAGCTAGGATCTCGAGCTGGAAGGATACGGGTATTCGAGGATGGTATAAGTGAAACATGGCACAACATCTGGGCGTTCCGGCAGCGATTATTACAACAACACTCCGAAGCACAGGAGCACCGCCAGAGAAGGGTGAGAGGGAGGGAAACTGGTAAACATAGGAGGAGGAGGAGGAGGAACTGCTTAGGGGAGATGAGCACTCAACCATTGGTCTGAGGAAAAACTTAATAATACACGCGGAGCATATTTTGCATATACAAGCGGGCGTTACAGGGGCAAGCGATTTGGGAATCATATTTATTATAGACTTAGCGTTTTGGAATTTTTTTTTTCCGGCAAGCGATAACATGGTTTCTTTTCTTGGTCTATAAGTAGGTGGTAGTAGGGCTTTTGAGCAAAGCAAACAGGCAAAGAAAAAAAAAATTCAGAGATACCCCCCCATTCAGCACACATTCAACACTGTGTGTACAGTTGGCATCATGTATTGTATGTAACTTATATTGTATAGAACAGTTGGGTCTGAAGATGTATGGATAGTATAGCAATTAACGTTATCCAAAAGGTTTGTCGTTGCTCCAATGTGTATATATATGTACCTGTAGTTAATTACCGTCCGTGCTGTGTATGTAATGTCCATGTATGTACATCCCCCCCCCCCCCCTGTGGGCAATCGGCTTTATAAGCCTTTTTGCGACATGGACAGGGAGCGGAAGCAAAGGCAATAAAAATATCAATGTAGTTAACAACAAAAGGAACCCCCCCTTCTTTCAGATAAAGAAAACGACAGACAACAAAGTGATACACACAACAACTAATAGCTGAGCAGCGTGAGTTATTATAAGGGCGTCAGGGGCAAAAAGATAGGTAATATCACACACACACACACAACACACACGCATCACACAAGGGCATATATATAGAGAAAAGTAAACTGAAGCAATGGAAAGCATGTTGTGAATACCTATAGACAAGACAATATTGCTTTCAGTTTATATGACCAGCCTTGATAATTGCCAGTTTTGATATTCCAACAACTGACAGACAGACAGACAGACAGACACATAACCTTACTCTTACATTGTTTTACATTGTGAAAAAAAGACCAAAGCAGTGAAGTACATACCTAAGCGTTAAAATACCAGGGCATCATCCACACCACCACCTATTGTTGTTCCAAGTCAAGTGTGCGAATGTAAACCAGTAACACACACACAAGTGACACACAATAGCAAGTCAAGTTTTGCAAAACAATAAACCACAATGGGGGGGCAGGCAATAAATAACAATACCAAAGCAATATATAGCAAGGAACAATTAAAAATGCAATTCGGACTAAAAATAAAAAAAAAAGCTTTCCAGCTTTCATCCATCCATCCTTCCGATGTTAGGTTATAGAGACAATAGAGAGAGAGTCAGAGCTCATGCAATTTCGTTAATGTTCGAAAGAACCAGGGGACCAAAAAATCCCTTGCCTCCAATCGCCCCCCTTTGAGATGGCAAATGACAAAACAGCAAAAGGAAAACCAAAAGCCAACCATAAAGGCAAACATCCCTGCCTTTACCAAACGCTGTGACGGAAAAGCCAAACCGTGATACCAGTGTTATAACCGGAGCCGAACCAACACTTGCCAATCCATCCATCCCTTTCCATCCCCAACCCAAGCCAAGGGGGATTTCGATTATCCTGACAACATGAAATCTCAACTCCAGTATGCTGCGCTTTTTTGTTGTTTGTACCATAAACGTACGTCATTATCGTGACAAAGTCAAAAAGGGGGAAAAGGCTAAAAAAAAAAAAAAAAAGACATGTCTTCATAGACAAGAAAGCCGTGGGGCGAGTGTCGGGGAGGTTTTGGGGTCGTGATACTCTAGAATGTCGCATCTTTCCCCAGAAGTGGAAGAGTGATATCATTCATTGATCTCATCCCAGTTTATTCATTCAGGGACCAGATGAGGTGAGAAAGTTTGCGAGTGTGTTGCTTTCATTATAGTCGTAACATCGTGAGCGCCTATTCAGATGATCCATCCGAAGTTTGAGGCAAAAGGGACAATAAAGGAGAAGGCGAGATCCGATGAAGGAAGAAAAGACAAGTTAGAAAGCTGAAGTATAGCTCCGGCCGAAGCCCGGTTTCTGGGACTTCTTTGCCACCGGCTGGCTAGAGCCAATCTTCTCAAAACCAGCAAGCATATCGATGCCTTGGAAGTCGTCATTCTCAAGGAAATCGGCCGTGCAGAGATCGTCCATCGACATCCAAGGGGCCATGTTCTCGTCATTCATGCTACCCAGGGGCATCTTGCTTGGTGATTGCAAGAAGAGCTTGCTCGGAGAAGAGGGAAGCCCGTCAAACACCTTGCTCGGAGTGTCGAGCGTCAGGCTTGAGTTTTGGCCAGGTATTTTCAGGAAGTTTCCCGAGTTCAAACTAACAGCGCTGTGTGACCCAAAGTTCGTCACGTCTCCCAAAGCACTAGTAGAATGCGCGCGGTCCATACGCGCCCGCTTCACAGATCGCTTCACCGGTGAACCGTTGTGAACAGCCGGAGCCGGAGAAAGGGCAAACATAGTCGCGAACTCGCTATCTTGGAAGATATCGAAGTCCAGGGTATCGTCATCGGCCTTGCGCTCGAGACCGAAAAGTACTTCGTCAAACTTGAAGCCAGGGGTGGTGAGCTGTGCCAGGGCATTGTCGTCAGGAAGCAAGGCAGCAACACGTCGGAATGGCGAATCGACCATCGACTGGACGCTCTCACGGTGTAGCCGCAGGTTCGTGCTGGGAGATACGGAAGGTGGAGGCTTAGGGGGCGCCTTCAGCTTCATTGCCGGCGTCAGGGGCGGAAGCATCTGCCCTGTCTCGTTGTGCTTGTGCTGTCGTAGTGGAGACGAAGAAGCGGGAGGAAGTGTGTATGACCGGCCCTTAGAAGGACTGTCATAAGATGAGGCGCGGAGGCGAGCAATTTCTTCCTCGGCACGGCCCCGCTTGATTCGCGGACGGTCTGCCTCAGAGGTCAGGAGTTTTGCATGTCCAGGACGCATCGCCGAGGATTCCAGGGAAGATATGTAGCCGCTATCATCCATAGATGCAAAGTTCCGCTTGTGCGAGCGCGGCTTGGTTACTGACGAGCCGTGTCTTCTCCGCAGAGATGGCGGGGTACCATTGTGATGCCGCTGCTCGATATGCTTGGGTATCGGCGGCGATGAGTGCATTGCTGCGGGCAGAGGCGAGTATAGATCTGTCTCGTTCAGGACACCGTTGTCTTTCAGATTCTCGTGGGTCTCCTCAAAGGTCGGCATGTCAGAGGCGGGTATCGTTGCATCGGATGAGAGCTCGGCGGGCATTGCGGAAGGGTTCATAGGCTGGGATGAAGGCATCGGCAAGGCTGGCAGAGAATTCTGGTTCATCGGAAGCTGTGGCGGCAGCATTGGCTCTTGAAGCAGAGGGATCTGAGGTTGCGATGGCTCCAGGCGTGTCGACATAACGGGGATGTTCTCGGCCGACGCAGCGGCCTTCCTTGACGGCTTGTCCCTTAGGAACAGATGCTCGGCACCCGGCTCGATTGCCCAATAGTTCCCCTTGCCCGGATCATCCTTCGGTCGCTCCTGCTTGATAAAGTTCTTGTTGAGACTGAGGTTGTGTCGAATGCTGTTCTGCCATCCAGCATCATCGGCCTTGTAGAAAGAGTAAGTATCGGATATCCACTTGTAGATCTGAGCCAATGTCAGACGCCGTTGTGGTGAGCGGAGGATGGCCATCCCAATAAGAGTAGCATAGCTGTGGCCGGGCTTTGCTCCATCGTCAATGATCGGGGGGAAGGAGTCGTGGGGTGGGAGGGGCTCGTCTAATCTTGGCTTCTTTGCCGGTCGTAGTTCTTTGATCGGAGCAGCTTCGAGCAAGACGCGTTTACCAGACGGTTTCTGCTGGTAGTAGTTCTCGAGATTCATGTTGATGTTGTAGTGAGGAGGGGCAGGATATATTATCGGATGCTGGGTCTCCTTGGGCATGTAGTGTTGCATGTTCATATCTGGCACCGGTTTCTGTGCTACCGTCTTGAATCTCGACATCATGGGCTCCTTCTTCTGGAGGGAATCGGTCGATTTCGGTAGTGCCCCGGGCGGCATCATTGGCACCATGTTGAGCTTGTTGCCCTGTGACGGCTTTAGAGGGGTCAGTGGAGATCCGGAATGCCGTGAGCCCGCCTTGAACGGCGATTGTCTGGCGGAGGTCATGTTCGGCGGATTTAGCTGAAGGTTGCCATTGGAACTCTGGAGAGGTCGTCGTTGTTGTTTCGACGTCGGCATGGGAGCATGGCTGATCACGGGAGTGGAGTGGATGTAGAAGTCGTCCTGGAAGATCTGGAGCGGTTGCTCGGAAGAACCCAGGCGCGCGTGCTTGGCCATGATGGCCCAACCGGATTGAATACTTGTCGTACAGCAAATTCGTTGGCCTGGTGAGAGATCTTGTCGGACAAGTCAGCGATCGAGGGCTAAGGTGCAGTGGAAGCGAGCTGCATCCGGTGTGACGAAGAGCCTTGCTTTAGAGCGGTGGGCGGTGGGTTTGCATCACAAGGAAGAGAGATTTAGGGCTGTTAAAGGTGCTTTACTCACGTCGACCAAGGCGTAAGTTTAATGAGCAGTGGGCCCTTGACAAGGGAGCGAAGTGGCGTGTCCGCGTCTAAGTGGTCGCGAATATTCGGTCTGTGAGCTCGAGACCGACGGGGAGATGCCAGGCAGTTGGACGGCTAGTTCGCCGTTGGGCGGTGGAGGCTCTTGCTTTTTTTTCGGCGCAGTGAAAAAACGGCGAACGGTGCAAAGCAGAATCGTTTTTAATCGCGAGGGTATCGAAGCAAACGTGGCAAAGAGGAGGGGAAAAGACGAAAGTGAATGAGCCGTGTGCTCCGCGGCAAAAAGAGTGGGAGGGCCAAGAGTGAAGAAGGCCCTTGGTTGGCAGCCAGCAGCAGGAAACTCGCGGGAGCAAAAGAGAGATTGACGCCAACGCCAGCTCACGCACGCCGCTGTGAATCCAGGCGTGCAGCCAAAGTGGGGACGTGTGCAAGCAAAAGGTGGGAGAGCGTGCGAACGGATTGGATGCGAAACCACTGAACCAGCGCGGGCTGGCTGACGAGCGACAGGGGTGTGTGGTTTGGCGTCGGGGCCGAGCAAGGGCCACGGCAGAGCCTTTCGTTTAAGTGGACGGAGGGGTCGCTGTCGGTTCTGGGCGATGTCGTCAAGGATGTGCTAACTCTCCGAGTGCCCCATCAAGGCATTCACCACTTTAACAGGCAGCGGGCTCGAAACAAGGTTCCCTCGACGAGCGGGGAAGATGGGATGCCGGGTCGGGTGAATGATGAAGAAACGAGAAGCAGTCGAAGCAGAAAAAAGTGGGCAGTGCAATGCAACATTCCTTGATGGGACCTGGGGATAGCAGATGGAACTGGTCGTGCAGAATCGGACCTGCTTCAGCTTGCCTTCACCTGTCGGGCGGAGCTGGGCAGCGGGACGCGATACTGCTTGCAGGAAGGCCAGCAGGCATTGGCATTGAACTTGAGAAATGGCCCACCTCCGCAGGTTTTGCTAACGATAAGCATCGAGGAGGACTGCCCACACTCCAAATCGTGATGCAATTCTGATCCAGAGGCAGCATTGTTTTCACGGTCGTCGAATGTCGAAAGTTGGTTGGCTCACAGGCAGTCATTCACAGACGCTCGGTGGTTTCGAGCTTCGTCCAACGAGAGGCTGCGTAGACGCGCCTTTGTTTATCAAATTGAAACCCGTAAGACCGCGAAATTTCGTGTCAAGAACGCGTCTCAGCCAATCGCAGCCGCACGCAAGGGACGCTAGTCCGCGGGGTTCCCGACGCCCACACTCCAGACCCGGGCCTCATATCTTAACCTCCGCACACCTCAATCGACTGCCAACCAGCCCCGCAAGATGGAGAGATTGTGCCTCACTCGCTCGTTTCTGGGTCTTGAGGGAGCGGCATGAATGTGAACTTCTCAAACATAGCCACTTTCTAGGGAGCTGGAATGTGAAGATCTAGCGGTGAGGCCTCAAACGAGTCTCTCTCCCTCTCCTCTTCTCCCTGCCTGCGTTCTTTGGCTTATCTCCCTTACATTCTGTATGAGATCACCTGGCTCGGTGGTCTATGGCCTGGATTTCCGGTCGGGCGACGATGCCAACAGTTCCCAAGTTCCGCACTGGCAAGGGAAGGAAGCCGGATGATCTACATCAGGTGACATCATTGGAAGAGCTTCGCGATGAAGCTAGGGAGAGCATCAATGGGGTCACGGCTGCCCTGTTCCTGAATTCCAACTCCATCCTATCTGATCTTTCCGTCTCGTCGCTTTTCAGTTGTCTAGAGCCCGTTCTTCTCCGCAAGCATCGCAAGCGATGCAGCGTTGATGTCCACTTTGCCCACATGGAAAACAGTCCACCGCAATGCTATCGAGGCTATTTTTGAGCGATTGATTTGCAGTGCATCCGTCTTCAGGCTAACATGCACGTGTGACTTACATCTGTGGATTTCAACGAACCTTTCAGCTGCCAACTTCTCGGCTCTCCATCGTCGTTGTGGACCGATTCAACGGACATCGTCCGTCATCAGACGTTCTCTCGGCCGGACACTATCTTAGTGTTGAAGCTCTATCATCTAGCCTTGCGCTATGAGGGCCTAGGATCGAGTGCTACGATCGATCTCAATTATTTCCGTTCCTTAGCATTCCGCTCTGTCCACAGTCCACTTCTCTCCATATCAATCTTTTTCTTATCAGGCTAACATGCGTTCTTTTTTTCCTGTAATGCCGCTGGTTATCCGACTCAAGATGGATTAAGCATTTGTTAGTGCCCGCACCGAAAAACTTCGGAGGATCCATCACACACTTTTTTTTACATGATAGTTGCCTACTCTGGGAAGACCTCGGCCACCAATTATTGCCGGCCAGGCCGGTCAAGACCAGACCAGACCTCGGGACCATAAGGGACCATAAGATGAGACCGCGTGTCACGTCGTCCATCGTCGGGAGGTAGAAACTCCGACTTACACAATACTTACGTTACATAGTTGAGAAGGGCAGTGAGGTTCGCGCACCGAAGATCGCGAACGATATGCCTTGCCAGTCTCGCCAGTACGGAGTAAAGGGAGGCAGAGAAGATGCTGCTCCGTATGGGTGTGGATATGAACGCGTATCCATGCGTTATATTACCTACATACCTAAACGAGTTATAAGTCATCATGATGATCATGATCACAGGTGGAGAGTTCTATGGCCCCCCCGGGTAATAAGTTTGACTCATCCGAGAAGAACAAGAAACAAGAACAAGGAAAAGTGAAAGGTGAAAATGTTTGCTATCTATAATAGTCGAACTATAACGCCATGATGCAGGCCATGACATGCCGGTAAAGTAATTAAGCTCGGACAGATAATACTGTGATAAGTTGAGTCACCAACTTGCCAAGGATATCACATACCTTACCTTAACATAGTCTAGTTACCGGGTAGCTTCCCGGGTAGGCGAGGTTTGTGATTGTTCGAAGTAGATGATCACCGCCAGTGCTGCCTGTATGAAACACATATTTTTGCAGTGCCACTGATTTCACAGGTTGCAGATGCACGAGCCGCCCGCAAGTCCTCTGCAATCTAAAAGTCTAGAGCTAGTGGCTTACCATGGCATGTATGTACATACCAGACAACATACCCGGTATGATAGTATATACCTAGCATGTGTGGAATGATCCGTGGACAGAAAGTCTATAAGCCAGCCCATCCGACCTAATACCGGCTAATTATCCATACTCTGTCGGCGTAAACGCGGGGCTCCGTGGCGTGATACTTTTGAGTTCAAGATACGCAGTACATACATACAATACGTCTTATCCCCTTGCCTTTTGTATGCCTCACTCAATGCACCTTATCGGACTGCTGCTGTATTAAGCCACTAGCTCTAGAACTAAACTGCAGAGGGCTTGCGGACGGGCTCGTGCATCTGCAACCCAGGGTGCATGCGCAAAGCAGTGGGCACTGCACAGATGTGTTTCGTATTACCTTGCAGTACGGGGTAGTTATACGGCTGCAAACCGAACTGCAAGCTTCGGCTGATGGGTGTCCGACCAAAAGACTCTATATGGAGGTAAGGCGTAATCATTAACACATCACATGCAAGGGGATGAACCGTTTACATCTCCATTTGCGCCAAACAAACCATATGTATAAACTACATGCATAGCTTCGGCGTAAATGATGTTGGTGCCCTTGCATATAAATGCCGAGCTAATAGATCGGTAAGAATTGGAAAGGCTGGATGGTGCGATGTGATGCAAGAGAATGATAGACGACCACTGCAGACTGCATGTGCAGACGGTCACACATCTGCAACCGCTCAGAACTGGTATGTATGTACAAGTGTCATCCACGCCGATACTAAGACTGGTGGATGCTCAAACGTCGTGGCTGTTACGGACTTTACCTGGCAACTAGTTGGGGGCGTAAAAGTGCCGAGTAAAGTAAACTGTGCGTGTGGTTGAAGAAAGTTCACTGCAGATGGGGAGGGCACGACGACGGTCACGGCATCTGCGACCACCACCTACACAGCGTGACTGACGCACTTATTCCGCCACGCAGTATAATTAGACCACGGAGTACGGATACCCAAGGCTGATATCAAGATGGCCGACCGAACTCACGGCCGTTGCTGTCTACCTCCGTTGGTCGTTTGGGATGGGACGGTAACAATGCCGAACGAATGATGCAGACAGGCCAGATCTGCAACCAGGACACACACACAGCCTTCCTAGGCGTTCACGTTCACATCCCTTTCTGACACACACCCATGAGCAGCAGCCCACGAACAACAGGCACGCAGGTTGCAGTAGTTATTATCGGACTCAACACATTATGATGCGAAACGTTTGTTGAGCTTTTTCCATGTTGGTGTAAAAAAGCACCCACAGACAGACAGACAGACAGACAGACAGACAGACAGACAGACAGACAGACAGACGCAACATACTCGTATAACGTTAATAACAACCAGTTTTCTCCCGCATTGGCGCTGGCGCACAAGCGTGTTGTGAGTGTGTGTTTGTTTCATCTAGATAGTTACCTAGTTAGCGGCGGATGCAAAGTTCGGCTTGCAATCCCACAATCCCTCACTAAAATTACTCAGCACCATATTAACCCACCGACTATCCATCCTGTATGTATGTATGTACATACCCGCGAAGGATCTGACAGGGCAGCTTCCTTTTCACGTATAATAATGTGCACACCACGCTCTGCATGGGGAAAAAATCCGCTCTGTTAATAAACTTCCGACCGGCATATTATCACGAGCTCGGCCCAATTCCTTCGTAAAGTGAGGCAAAATGGTATGTACACATAATTATGTCTGGTAGAGGCGCAGTCGGGGTGTCATTGGCACACACAAAAGGTCACCACCGTAGGTCCGGTTTGGGGAGGGGGCGGCCGAAGTTGTATCATACCTAGATACAACATCCCCACGTTCCGGATATCTGTCTCTGCTCAGGCATCTTTTTCGGGGTTAGTTGAGGCTGCAGATGATGAAAAAGCCCAAGAAGGCTGTGTTCGTTCCTGGTTGCAGCAGGTCTGGCCTCCTCCCCCGTCTATCTATCTGCAGTGAACTTCTTCTACATACACCGCACTCCGTAAGGTACTTTACTACTCGGCACATTACGCTCCAAACCACAACCATCAGGTAAAGCAGAGGCCCAGAAAGTGAGGTTGTCACTACTTTTGCGGGTTGCAGATTTGCATGGCCCGTCCGTCTGGACCTTGCATAATTAATACTTCGTACATACACGTACATAATACCAGAAGACAGACCTGCCATCACTCGCAGATAGACTTGGCTCGCTGGTAATTATCGTCAGTCTTTTCTGTAGTAATTACCACGGATAGTCCCGAGGTCGGGCTTGGGGGCGGGGCGGCCGAGTCGTAAATCACATTTCGATGTGCAAGACCAGAGAGAGAGAGCTTTGTCAGTGAAGGTATAAAGAAGAGGTTGGGAATTTGTTTGTGTTCATCAAGATGAAAAAAAAGTCTAGGAAGGGCTGTGCACGTCCATTCGTCTCGCCACTATTGAAACCCCCGAACAAAGACTACCAATATACGTACGAGTAAGTAAAGGCAATGATGGAGAATGAATGGATATGGGTGTAAGTTTCGAGTCATCAACCTTCGGCCGCCAGAGAGGGCTGGGCTGGGCTGGGTTGGCGGTGGCCGGTTTCCAACTTTGCGCCCCCCTTGAAAGCACACCAGATATTTTGTGTGTGTGTGACTGTGACTGTGACACGTAGTAGGATGGGGGGCCATCAGATAACCCGCAAAAAAAAAAAGTGATTAACTCTACAGCTAAGTTGTTTAGTGCGAATGTTTTTGAGTTAGGTTAGGATTAGGATCCGGAGGTCTTGGTTTGGGGGCGGCCGAACTGTGCATGCACATATCAACATCCGCATCTCAACACCACTTACTTGCTTACTTGCATTGGGGTGAAAAAATTATCCGAGGGAAAGGAGTTTGACAGTTGATGACAAACTTACTGCGCATAGCGACATAGATGAAGCTATTCAATAGCATGATGCGAAGCAACCATTGTTTCCTCCCAATATGAAAGAGCATTGGTTGAATGATGGTACTATGCTAAATTTCAACAACACTATCTAACTCTCGGCTTATGTGTGGATGGTGATTTGGGGGTGGTTGGGATGGTGGATGGATGCTTTGCGCCGGGTGTTGTGTTGGGCGTTACGTACAAGTGAAGAAGAAGAAACACAGTCCGACATATCGTACTACATACTCACTACACCGGCCTCCTTCATTTGTCATGTCTCTCTCTCCTCCATCTGTGTTGTTGTTCCTGATCCCTGTCATCCCCACATGCTTCGCTTCTGACTGGCTGACTGACTAACTAACCGCTTGCTCTCAACTGGTGGCCCCCCCGTCCCACATAAAATCTGAGTACACTGCATAAACATTGTAAATTAACCCAAGACACGACCCGCCACAGCTGCCCCGCTCTTATCTTTCGTGACCGTCTTCCTGAGCTGTCTGCCTGCCGCAATCTCGCCCAGCAAAGCTGCAGGGCGGCCTCCAGTCGGCACATCTCCCGCTCCGGGGGCAGGGGGTGGTGGAGGCGGGGGAGGAGCCAAACCGGGAATGGGCGGTGGTGGAGCCCCAGAGGGAGGCGGAGGCGGAGGACCGGGCGGCGGCGGAGCGCCTCCTAGACTACCTGGCATCGGAGGAGGTCCGGGTGGTGGCGGCGGAGGAGGAGCAGATGATTCGGGTAGCGGCGGCGGTGGTGGTGCTGCGATGGGGGAGTTGACGGTCGGGGAAGCGGTAGACCCCTGATCCTTCTCGCCGGCTGCCGACAACGGACGAGGTGGTCCCATGGTGCCGAAGAGGATCGACGCGAGATGAGCGGCGCTCTTACCGCCGGGTCTATCATCATCATCATCGGAGTCATCGTCCTCTTCTTCCTTGTCGGAGCCCCAGTCATCGTCGTCAGGTCGCCTCCTGGAGACAGGAGGGAAACCACTGGGAGCTGCTGCAGGTGCAGCGGCCTGGGTCATGCGGTGGAAAGGGTTGTTGGACACATCGGGTTGCGGAGGTGCTGGCGGCGCAGCAGGGGCCGCTATCGCCGGAACAGACGGTGCTGCTTCAGTGGACTGAGACATCATCCTGAAATACGGGTTACGGCTCTCCGTCTCGGGGCTGGTCGCAACAATTTGCGGCGGGGACATGACAGGAGCAGCTGCTGGCGGAGGAGACTTGGGCTCCAGCTCTTGACTGCCGACCTGGCTGCCGCCCAGAGTAGGAGTGGAAGCCTGTGGCGTAATCTGCTGCGGTCCTTCATCGTCATCCGATGAGCTGTCGTCGTCGTCGTCGTCGTCGTCATTCATTGCCTCAAGCTGCTTCCGGAGCTCCTCCTCGCGCTTGCGAGCCGCCTCGATCTCGGCTCGGCGGGCAGCTAGCTTGGCCTCCTTCTCCTTTGCCTCTGCTAGTGCAGCCTTCTTCTTGCGCTTCTCCTCCTCCTTCTTCATCTTGCCCTGTCGCACTTGCTCCTCCAGAGCCTTCAAGCGAGCAGCAGCTGCCTCACGCTCCTGGGCAAGCTCGTCTTCTTGGGTCTTGGCGCTTTGTCTGCAAATCCAGTTAGTCACGTTGAGCCTAATACAATCCAGTGGGAAAGGCTTACTCTAGCTCTTGCGCAGCGCGTGATTGTTCCTCACGTTCACGCTCCAATCGCTCCTCCTCGGCTCTCTTCGCAGCAGCTTCTTCCTCGGCTCTTCTGTCGTCAGCCTTTGCATTTGCGGCCTTTCTGCTCGGAGGCGGAGGAGGCTTCTTCGTGTCTGCCTTTGGAGGCTGGACATTCGCTGGTGCGGGAGCTCCCTGTTCCTCGGCGAGCCGTGCCTGTCTCTCTGCTTCCCGACGAGCATCATCCTCCTCGGCCTGTCGCAATTTGGCGGCCCGTTCAGCCCTCTCACGCTCCATGCGCTGAGCGGCAGTCTCTCCAGCCTTGCCGGGAGCCTTAATACCCAGCGCGGCAAGACGCTCAGCCATTCTCGCCTCTGCCTGTTGCTTGATGAAGGCAGCCCGCTCTTCGGGTGTCTTGTACGCTGAATAGGACCCGCCGGCCGCCGGGGCCGAGGCAGGGGTAGAAGTGCGAGAAGCTGCAGGAGAGGGCTCAAAGCGGGCAGCCGGCGCAGCCTCTGCCTTGACAGGCTCTTGTGCAGCCTTGCGTCCCCCCTGGCGGTCCTGGGCCCTCACGCGAGCAGCTCGGCTCTCACGCTGCATCTCGAAGATGAAGTCTCTGACCTCGTCCTCCACGCCAAGGCCATCCTCCCATCGGCGTCTCTCGTGCTCCGATGTCGAGTCCTCGCCGCCTTCCTTTAGGCTGTCCTCGATGCCTCTGGCGAAATCGCGGACACTGTCCTCGACATCTCGGACCATACGCTCGTTGTTCTCTTTCTCGGTTCTAACCTTGATGCTCTCTTCTTCCAACCGCTTCGGCGCATCGAGATCGTCATTATTGACTTCCACCTTCTTGCCAGTCAAAGCCGCAGCCCGTTGCTGCATCATAGCTTTGGCCCGTGCTTTAAGCCTATCAGACTCGGTGATCGCGCCTCCAGGACCGGTGCCGATGATGGCAGCTGCACTTCCCGGGTGCGCCTTCGCATCTCTCAAGCGGAACAACTCCAATCTGGCGTCCGCAATTGCTTTCTCGGTCTTGCGGACTTCAGATGCCAGTTGAGGGATCTTATCCGCGAGGTTCTGGAGCTGACGCTTAAGGGCTCTCCTCTCAGCCTCCGAGTCGCCACCGATCAAAGAGGCATCTGGGTGGTTGTCAATATCCTCCTGAATCCTTCTAATGCGACGGTAGAGCTCTTCGGCCTCGCGACGATCGCGCCTGTCGAGAGCATCATCCTCTTCCGCGTACTTTTCATCCTTGAAGTCCATAGCGTCAAGGAGGACCTGCTTCTCCTTGATTTTCTTGCGCAGCTGATCCAAGGTCAAGTCCTCGTTTGAAGACGCCACAGATGATGGCGAGTCGGGGCGAGGCGAGCCGTTTCCGAGCCTGCGACGTGCGCTCGACCGGTAACCCACTTCGTCGTCGTTGTTCTTGAACACTGTGGCATCCTTGCGGCCAGCACCAGCAGCGGGGCCAGCGCCTCTGAAGGAATGGCTCTTGAGATAGCTCACGCCCGTCTTCTGGGGCAGTAGGGCAGCACCCGAGTTCTTCCTCAAGTCCGATTCCTGGTGAAGCATGGATTTGAGGGTGCCGAGGGCCCCATTGAAATTTCTCGTCGAGGGAGGAACCAGCTCGGCGGGAAGTGTGTTGGGAATGGGGTATCCGTTAAGCTTGCGGTAGATCAGGTGAATAGCCACGGCGAACTCGTCCATGTCTAAACGCCCCTTATTGCCGTTGTCGGCGAGGGTCCAGATACGCTCGAGGTCGGGCTTCTCGAGACCACTCTGGCCAAAGATCTCGATTGCTTGATCACCGACAATATAACCCTTGTTGAGCCCATCCCATGCTCTGAACATGGCATCGTAGCGCGTCTTCTCATCTTTGGTGATGGCCCAAGGAATCACGGCATTGCCCTGCAGCCCAGCAGTGGTGTACTCGGGCTGCTCACGACCCTGGTGAGGCATCATCCGGGCCTGCAGTGCATCGATGTTAGGAAGACCAGTTGCCGGCGTGTTAACAAGACCCCACTGTCCGGGCCTCCCCGTGGGCTGAGCATTGAGAGGCGCAATCATCCCCCCAGGTCCTGCATTCGGGTTCAGACTTGAGCCGTATCCAGTCGGCATCGGCGGCATGGGGGGACGCGGTCCGGTGTAGCCAGTAGCCTGCGGGTTCGCTCCTGGAAATCCTGTCGCCTGTGGCTGCAGCCCCTGATTCTGACCCAAGAAGCCTGTCTGCTGGCTGGGGAAACCCGTCATTTGAGCCTGAAGAAGTTGCGAGCTTGACGGCTGTGGCTGTGGATGCTGAATAACAGGAGGCGTAGCCGTGTTCTGTCTCACGCCAAAGTCTGGCGCATTGCTAGGCGGAGCAGAACTGCCTGCTGCTTCCTCAGCCACGCTGAAGTTGATGATATCCACCATACTCGACACCTCATTCTTGATATTCTCCGGCAGAGTCGAGGGGAGGGATTTCCCGGTCAGCTTCAAGTTGCAGAGGTACATGGCTAGAGCGAACTCGGGGAAGTGCAGCTGTCCAGCTCTTGTCGTATCTGCCAATGTCCTGCCAAGATATCGTTAGCTTCTGTCTGTAACGTAAACTTCCGTGCGGACAGGCTGCAGGTACTTACCATATGTGAGACAACGAGTCTCCGTCCAGTCTCGACCGCAGTAGCAGATCCCTAGCTTTCTCTCCCGACATTGTGGTCTGTCCATCGCCCACGGCGGACTTGAAGAGCGTTTCAAACTTTGCCTGATCCTGCGCCGTTATGAATGACAGACGGATGTTGGGGATCTTTGTGGTTGCTTTCGACGCTCGCCGTCCCTTGGGCTTCGCCGTGCCACCAGTCTGGAAGGAAGCAGCCATCTCGCTGAAGCCAGTCGGTTGCGGCTTCATGGGCGGTGGAGGTGGCGCCGACGCCTGAGCAGGGAGTTGAGGTGGTGCGGAAGCAAAGGGGCTCGGCTGCGTCGGTTGCTGCTGCTGTTGCTGAAACTGCTGTTGAAACTGCTGAGGGATCGCTGGCATCGGAGGCACGCCGGTCTGGAAACTCTGTTGCGGAGGAGCTTGTCCATAGCCGGTGAACTGCGGCTGGAGCGCACCCGGGCCTTGTTGCGGCGGCTGGAGGCCTGGGTAACCCGTGTACTGCTGTTGCAGCGGAGCTTGGCCGAAGCCTGTGGGTTGCGGTGCGAATGGACTCGGTTGCGCCGGTTGTTGCTGCTGCTGCTGAGGCTGTTGACCAGCTCCCATTCCATACGAGCTGCCATATTGCTGCGGCCCCGGCCGCAAACTGTTGCCCCCCAGATAGGAGTTGGAGTTTGAATACATGTTTGCGGCGAAATGACTGTCGTGGCCGAAGAAAGGAGATGACACGAGAGCGATAGCTCGGCAACAATCGATTTAATAGTTGTTGTAAGAAATTGAATATTAGATAAGCCAAATACTAGTCTTGGGAAGAAATACAAGTGACACTCGCAGAAACGCTGATGACGACGCTCTGGCGAGGCTGTCACCAGTGTTCGGTTAGTGGTTTGTCCTCCAACAATGTGGTTGGAATTCCAAGTTCGGCGTCTGGTGAAGCACAGGGCAATTGGCAGGGCTCCCGTCAGGGGTGGCTGAAATGCGTCCGAGCCGTGACACAATCAAGCTAACACTCCACTCAGCTGCAACTTGACTGGAGCAACTAGAATAACTCTTACTATTAGCTGCTGCCTCAGGCTCGCAGCTCTAGGCTACCAAGGCACTTAAGGCTACCACCTCGAGCTATGGAACTCACTCCGGTAGACCCTGAATTTACCCAACAACTCGGCGCTGGAACTTCCTTCTCTCCGTGATGCATTCGGAGACCAACTCCAGGGCTCGGCCAGCTGCAGGTAGGGGCGGTGACACCATCTTTTCGCCATCTTCGCAGCTGCCCAATTAAATAACGCAACTAGCCGGATTTGGTCAAGTAAGATAGCACAATGCACAGACCAGCGCTGAGCACCCCTCGACAACTTTGGGCTTTTTTGTTCGCATACCCCGCCTCGAGCCCGCTACATTCCTCACTGTACGGACATTCCAAAGGTGGTGGATGCCCGAATATGTAGTGGGGCCTTACCGATCACGGCCAGAACCAGCAAGACAAATTCTCCCCACCTTCACGCCGCAGCTCCCCTCTTTCTTTTAAAATCTTACTCCCCGCCTCTCTTTGTCCCTTCTTCTCTGCTCATCCTTCTCCTGAACCTCCTTCGAGACCTATTTAATCTGAACAGAGGCCAGGCGAAGAGTGTCGGCTTGCATCTTACTACCCCTCATCAGCTTGATCCTACACACCAGTCCGACCCCTCCACAGCCTCAATCATGGTTCAGTCGTCCGTTCTGGGATTTCCGTAAGTTCAATTGACTCCAGGCTTACTAAGGCTACTAAGGCTAACATTCACAGGCGTATCGGAGTCCTCCGTGACCTCAAGAAGGCCAATGAGGCGTACTGGGGCGGCAAGATCTCGCAGTCTGACCTCCTCGCCGAGGGCAAGAGACTGAGACTTGCTCACTGGAAGATCCAGAGGGATGCCGGTGTCGACATCATCCCCTCCAACGACTTTGCTTTCTACGACCACGTCCTCGACCACATCCAGCTCTTCAACGTGAGTACAAGTGCTCGGTTCCTTTTCGGTGACTTTTCGGTTAATTGACTAATCTCATTCTACAGGCTGTCCCCGAGAGATACACGTCGCAGAAGCTCGATGCCCTCGACACATACTTTGCCATGGGCCGTGGCCACCAGAAGGGAGGTGTCGATGTGCCCGCCCTTGAGATGGTCAAGTGGTTCGACTCGAACTACCACTACGTCAAGCCCACTCTCCAGGACAACCAGACTTTCTCTCTCGCCAAGGACCCCAAGCCGGTCCGCGAGTTCCTCGAGGCCAAGGAGGCTGGCTTCCAGACCAGACCTGTTCTCCTTGGCCCCGTCTCGTTCCTTGCCCTCGGCAAGGCCGACAGAGGCTCCTCGGTTAACCCCATCTCTCTCCTCGACAAGCTCGTCCCCGTCTACGTCGAGCTCCTGAAGCAGCTCAAGGAGGCTGGTGCCGAGACTGTGCAGATTGACGAGCCTGTCCTTGTCTTCGACCTCAGCCCCGAGGTCAAGGCCGCCTTCAAGCCTGCCTACGAGGCCATCAGCGCCCTCGGCAGTGCTGCTCCCTCCATCATCATCGCCACTTACTTCGGCGACATTGTCCACAACTTCGATGTCCTCCCCGCTTTCTCCAAGCTCCACGGTCTCCACGTCGACCTCAAGCGCAACCCCGAGCAGCTCGACGCTGTCCTCAAGCAGCTCGGCCCGAAGCAGATCCTCTCTGCGGGTGTCGTTGACGGCCGTAACATCTGGAAGAACAACTTCGCCAAGTCCATTGAGGTTGTCCAGACGGCCATCAAGGCTCTTGGCGAGGAGCGTGTCATCGTTGCCACCTCCAGCTCTCTCCTCCACACCCCCCACACGCTTGCCAGCGAGAAGAAGCTCCCCGCCGAGGTCTACGAGTGGTTCTCGTTCGCCACCGAGAAGTGCAGGGAAGTCGCCATCCTCGCCAAGGCCGTGACTGACCCCAAGTCCGTCCAGGCTGAGCTTGACGCCAACGCTGCCACCATGAAGTCGCGTGCCGACTCCACCCGCACCAACGACCCCAAGGTCAAGGAGCGCCAGTCCAAGGTCACCCCTGAGATGCACGACCGCAAGTCTCCCTTCGACGCCCGGTACGCTCAGCAGAAGACCCACCTCAAGCTTCCTCTCTTCCCCACCACCACCATCGGATCTTTCCCCCAGACCTCGGAGATCCGTGTCCAGCGTAACAAGTTCACCAAGGGTGAAATCACCGAGCAGCAGTACGACGAGTTCATCAAGAAGGAGATCGACTACGCCATCCAGGTCCAGGACGAGCTTGACCTTGACGTCTACGTCCACGGTGAGCCTGAGCGTAACGACATGGTGCAGTACTTCGGCGAGCGCCTTGAGGGTTACGTCTTCACCACCCACGCCTGGGTTCAGTCCTACGGCTCGCGTTGCGTCCGTCCCCCTATCATTGTCGGCGACATCTCCCGCCCGGCTCCCATGACCGTCAAGGAGTCCAAGTACGCTGCCTCAGTCTCCAAGAAGCCCATGAAGGGTATGCTTACTGGCCCCGTCACCTGCCTCCGGTGGTCTTTCCCCCGTGATGACGTGCACCAGTCCGTCCAGTGCCAGCAGCTCGCTCTCGCTCTCCGGGACGAGGTTGTTGACCTTGAGAAGAACGGCATCTACGTCATCCAGGTTGACGAGCCTGCCCTCCGTGAGGGTCTCCCTCTCCGCAAGGGCTCTGAGCGTGACGCCTACCTCAAGTGGGCTGTCGACAGCTTCAAGCTGGCCACCGCTGGTGTCGAGGACTCAACTCAGATCCACTCCCACTTCTGCTACTCTGAGTTCCAGGACTTCTTCCACGCCATTGCTGCCTTGGACGCTGACGTTCTCTCCATTGAGAACTCCAAGTCTGATGCCAAGCTTCTCAAGGTCTTCGTTGACGAGGCCTACCCCCGCCACATTGGACCTGGTGTCTACGACATCCACAGCCCTCGTGTCCCGGCTGAGGAGGAGTTCAAGCAGCGCATCCAGGAGATGCTCCAGTACCTCCGCCCTGACCAGCTCTGGATCAACCCCGACTGCGGTCTCAAGACCCGCCAGTGGGACGAGGTCAAGGGTGCCCTCTCCAAGATGGTCGCCGCTGCCAAGTACTTCCGTGAGCAGTACGCTGACAAGGCTTAAACGCCTCACAATTCGCGCAAACACGGCGAAGAAGCATCATTGATTGATGCGTGTGCTTTGTCCGGATTTTTTCTTTCAACAGCATTAGCATTTTATGACGGAGGGTTCTACGGGTCTTAATAACGGTTTAAAACGGGGCCATGGTCGATGATACCCTCTAAAAAGCGCCATTCTCAACTCGGCGTTGTTCGGACAAGGAAAAATCCGGATTTGTGTTTCAACAGCATTTAGCATAATGATGAGGTGTCCGCCATTTCAACTCGGCGTTTGTTGGTAAGATGACGAGGGAAAAGTGGTTTCTGGTTGGGTGTGGAACTGGGTAACGGAAGATATCAACAGGCCGTGAAGTGCTTCTTCAACAAGGAGTCACATTCCCGGCGAAAGGGTTTTGGGAGCTGTGTATTCATGCAGCGTGTTTGGGATGGGCCAATGCATTTAACTTTTGCTAGATGCCCAATTTGTTATGATGATTATATACCTAGTTTGTCGGCATCTAGATATCGTCTACTGAAGAAAATAGAGAGTCGTGCCTGAACATTTGAACGAGAAGACGATGTATCCTTTGTCAACCAATATGTACGTACCGTCAAGTGAATTTACAGGCAGTCTTATTAGATTCAGGGGTCGTGGTATTGGTCGGTGGATAGAGAAAGGGTTAGGGTTAGCGTATCACAGCTGCCCCCATGTGGATTGTGGATGTGGAGAGATGTCATCTTTTTGGATTTCGTAGCTTCAAGCACCGACGGGACACGGTCGACTTTTCTTTTTGACGATCGGATGCCCGGGATATAGAAATGGCGCATTTTTTCTTCTTTACTATAACACTTTCAATGGGCACTTGTATAACTCCTTGATTAGCGTTGTTGTTTCACGGGCTTCTTCTTCTTCTTCTTTTCCTTCGTTACTCTCGTTTTATATAGTATTTTTACTTCTTTTGCCATTGTGTCAGGCAGACCCCTCACGATGCCTTCGCCGCCGCCGCAACCACCACCACCCCTAACGAGCAAGAAAAAAAACCCCGCCGCGCCTCCCCCTACCCCTCCTACCGATTATAAAACGATAGCCGAGCAGTATGCCGCTGCCAAGCGGGTTAAGGAGGCTGAAGATGCCAAAAACATAAAGCAGGAACAGATGAAGAAGCAGACGAGCATCAGGGAACGACAGCGCGAGGCACTAGAAGCGAAGCGCAAATCCCGATACGAGCGGCAGTGGTTATGGACCGTGGGGTTTTGGGTCTGGATGTTGGCCGTTCATATCGTCGGGATTGGGTATTTTACGTCTGGGTTCTTGCTGACGCGGTTGGTTCTGGACGAGAAATCCACTTGCGACGTCCATCCAGCCAGTAGCACCACCACCACCTCCGTTGATGATGTACTACAGAAACGGGAGGGCGGCGGCTGCTGGCACCCTCGGACGTTCGACCGGGCCGTCATCGTGCTCATCGACGCTCTGCGCTACGACTTTACCGTGCCCGTGGACGACAACGAGCTGTTTCATAATGCATTCCCCTTCATGTATGAGACGGCTGTGAAGCAGCCGAACAACGCGTTTTTGCGGCCGTTCATCGCCGATCCGCCGACCTCGACACTGCAGCGCTTGAAAGGGCTGACGACGGGGACGTTGCCGACGTTTATTGATCTGGGGAGTTCCTTCTCGGGCACTGCCATTGAGGAGGACAACTTGCTGGCGCAGCTCAGGGACGCTGGGAAGACGATCGTGCATCTTGGGGATGATACCTGGGAGTCTTTGTTCCCGGGTTTTTTTGACAAAAACCTGAGCCACCCCTACGAAAGCTTCAACGTCTGGGATTTGCACACGGTGGATAACGGCGTGATGGAGCACATCTTTCCGCTCGTGGATGGGACGGGTGGGTGGGATGTGCTGATCGGGCACTGTCTGGGAGTCGACCATGCGGGGCATAGATACGGCCCGAACCACCCGGAGATGGCCAAGAAACTCAGGCAAATGGATGGGTTTATAAGGGATTTGGCGGGAAGGATTGATGAAAAGACGGTGCTGATCGTCATGGGAGACCACGGGATGGATGAGAAGGGCGACCATGGTGGCGAGAGCGACGACGAGGTCGAGGCTGCGCTGTGGATGTACAGCCCGAAACCGGTATTTGGGAGGACGAAGCAGGAATACAATGTGCCGCCGGGAACAGCAAAGGAGCGGCCGGTTAACCAGATCGATCTGGTACCTACATTGGCCTTGTTGATGGGGATACCGATTCCATATAATAACCTCGGTAGGCCGATAGAGGAGGCATTTGCGGGGGTGGATGGAAACGGGTGGGATAATCTAGCGGCAGCGGAATGGACGACTGCTGCTGGTATTAAGAGATATCAGGCGAGCTATCTTGCTGCGCGGGGCATGACGACAGCGTCGACGGAGGAACCTGGTTCGCCGGCGGATTTATGGGCAAAGGCGGAGGAGGCACTACTGTCAGTCTCACAACAGCAGGCAAAACTGAAACCCAAGCAAAGGTCCAAGTCTGACTGGGAACCGGTCTACTCGGCTTTCCAGACGTACCAAGAAGAGACGCTGAGGAGGTGCAAGAGTCTGTGGGCGCGGTTCGACCTGCAGAGCATGGGCCAGGGTCTGCTTATCATGGCTTTCGGTGTCATCTCCCTTTTGCTTTACGTCGCGGGGGGGCAAAAAGAAGAGGACGTGATCGACGATCCGGAACTCGACGCTGCAGAAAAGATACTCGAAGCGCAGGGTGCACAGGGTGAGGAGAAACCGAGCCAAGAGAGGCAGCTCGTTCGTATCGGTTTGCTCTCTGCATCTATCGGCGGTGTGGTTGGGTTCCTGGTGCAAACCTTCATCCCTCCTCTGAGGGTAGAAGCTGCGTGGCGACATCCGGTAGCATTTGCCGCCCTTTTCAGCGTTCTGTCGGTCACCGTGACCCTGTCCAAGAACACCCTGTCAAAGTTATTACCCCGAACCGTCTGGGGCTGGTTGGCCGTCATCTTTACCCTCTCTCAGAGCATTGGCTTCGCGAGCAACTCGTACACAATCTGGGAGGATACGATGCTGCTCTTCTTCCAAGCCACCTTTGGTCTCGCCACGACCTTGCACAGCTTCACCCTTCCGTCTCTGGCCGACCGGTACCTGAGCATCTACCACTCCATCCTCTTCGTCCTGTTGGGTCGGGTCGCCAGCTTTTCAAAGTTGTGTAGAGAGGAGCAGATGCCGTACTGCGAAAGCACATACTACGCCTCCAGCACCTCCAGCACCTCCTCCATCTGGCAGCTAGCCATCCCGTTCATGGTCTTTTTGGCGTTGCCCTCCCTGATCAAGGCGTACCTCACCCCGACCCGCTCCTACGAAGGGTTAGCGCCGACCTGGATCGGCTACGTTTTTCGCACGGGCCTGTTCCTCTCAGCTACATACTGGGTCCTCGACGCAGCGGATAACAACCAATGGCTTCCTGCTGAACTCCCACTCAAGAACATATCTGTATATACCGCGCAGCTGGTTTTGGGCTTGGCGTTCGTGGCCGGCACGACGGCGTTCCTCTGGACGCCGCCCTGTCTGCACATCATCACGCAGTCCGCCACGGCATCCAACCGCGCCGCGCAGATTACCGTGCTGGGGTACGGCAACGCCCACGGTGCGAGATATCTGCTGCTGGTAGTAAACATCCTGGGTGGCGCCATCCTGGTGTCCAAACCGGTAGGAGGCGGTGCGCTGGCGGTGATGATGTGGCAGATCATGTCCCTCCTCGAGATACTCGACCTCAACAACCTGACCCCAGACACGACAGTCATCGGCGGCGTGGTGCTGGCGGTGCTGGGACAGTTCTACTTCTTCAAGACGGGACACCAGGCCACGCTCAGCAGCATCCAGTGGGATTCGGCATTCATCCCGCTGTTCACCATCAGATACCCCTGGAGTCCGCTGGTCGTCATGTTGAATACCTTTGCGGGACAGATAATAGCTGTAGTGAGCGTCCCCCTCTTGGTGTTGTGGAAGAGCGACCCCCGCAAAAAGGGAATCCTCGAAAGTGTCAGCAAACGGGCACTCGGTGGGTTTGTCGCGTACTATGCAACGGAAGCATTAGCTACCATGGCCTGGGCCGGACACCTAAGGAGACATCTCATGTTGTACAGGGTATTCGGTCCCCGGTTCATGACGGCTGCAATTGTCTTACTGGTGGTGGATATGATGGGCATATTGGTGTCACTGACCGGCGTCAGGGTGAATACCATTGCTGTTAGTGAGGTATTTGGATGGATGTCATAACATATCATAACACAACTGTATACAACTATATACAACGGTATATATGTCTTTCCTTTTTGTAATGTATGTACATGATCTCGGCGAACCATCTCGCTCCATAGAGAGAGAGTTGAGTTGACCAGTGTTGGTTGGGGTTGGACATAAAACAGATTAATAAAACCTCAAAAGCAGAGCGACGTCAGATTTGAATAGATGGCGAATAGACATGATACCCAGACATGATATCCAAGATCACACGTTCAAGACACGCGCTTCACTTAAGACAAGCCATTACGGCCTCATCTTCCAGAGCAACGCATCGATCTGATGGCATCGATGGGGGTTATCATGGTCGCCCGACTTTTGTTTCACCCCTTTTTTTCCACCTGTGGCCTTGGCACTGGCCCTCATGGGCCGGAAAGCCGTCGCCTAAAGCGGACGTCGCGACTCTGGTTGTAGTAGACTACATTATGGGGCTATTGCGGTTTCATACGCATCATGGCCGCCCTAGTGCCAGCTCGCAGATATGGGTTTGACCATCACGTTGGCAGACCACCGACAAGAAAGCTCCTCCATCTTGCACGTGTGGAATCATCCGCAAATAAAAGCCATAGCGATGGCTGGCGCTATCTTGGTAGGTATCCCCGATAAGGCATGTCATGCTGAGGAAGCGTATGCATAGCATGATGCTGCTCTGGAGAGCCATCAGGCTGTGCCGTGAAGCCCGGGTCCATGAAAAGCTGCTCTATGGGCTGCTGGTGATGGGATGGAAGTGTAAACCCTGGGTCAACAAGAGGTGATGGCCCAGGGATAGAGAAGAGCTGGTTTGCTGCTGCCGAGTTGGTAGGGTCGTAGCTATGCTGTGGGCTCGACTGAACACCACCCGGCGTTGACAGGTCGTGCTGCTGCTGCTGTTCTCCGACAATCCTGCTTCCGGGTCCGGGTGGAAGAATCGTTGCGTAACTTGATAGCAGTTGTGGCGGTGATGCATGAAATCCAGGATCAGACATCCCCGCATCTGGTTGATGCTGGTGGTGGTGGTGGTGGTTGTACATGTCCTGGGGATGCGAAGGGACCGGAAGTCCCGACGACATAAGGAGAGGCATTGTTGACGAATGACCTCCGGCTGCACCACTTCGAGCTTGAGACAGAACAAATGGAATCTCAGGCGGTCCTAACACATATTCAAGTTGTTTGTCCGCAGGAAAAGACGATGTCGCGTCGTAATACAGTGGCCGTCCCTGTCCAGCTTTCCTGCGGTTAAAATACTCCTCAGCTATCGAAGCACTTCGTTGCCGTCTGACCTCATCGTCTTTCTCTTGGTCGAGAAGGATGTTCTCAAGGACGTAATGCGGACCCGGTAACCGTACGTTTTCCGGGGTTTGTACAAATGGCATCCCTATCATGGCCGGTTTGTCGATATCGGCATTTGGCCTGAAGCTGAAGTTCGCCACGGCTTCTTTTAGATCGCGGGCCTAGAAAGAGCCAGGTATTATTAGAACTATCAACAACACTCGCGTGCCTGGAACTGGAACTCAGCTTACCATTTCATCCACTTTCGGCATGACCCTGCAGTACGTATCCAAAAGGGCCATATTGGACTCGACAAGTGTTGCAAGTGCAGCATCATTGACCGCCTCGTTCCGAAAGGGAGGAACAGTACTGTTGGAACGTAGATCAAAAAGCCTTTGATATTGCCGTGCAACGAGTAGTATCTTGGTGCTCTGTATAACGCACGTTGGAAGGATGTGGTCGGCAGCCACCAGATCTATCAGAGCCGAGTATGGTTGATGAGCCATCAAATCGAGCGCCGTCTCCCAGAACCGAGCGAGTACAACGGCGAACGCGATGGCCTGAAATTGAGCCCTGACCAAGAAGTCTTGTGGGAGCACATGGAAAAGTTCGTCTGTTGCTCGTTCACGGATTCCTGGCAAGGCAAACCTGTAGAGGTCGACATGTAACTGAAAGATCCAGGTATGCAGCATGAGGAAGGCCGGCCAATCTGTCGTTGTGTATTGATGCTTGATGTTGCCATGCGAAAGCTGCAAAGTGCCCGGTATGGACTCACTGATTCTGTCCATCTCAAACTGTAGCCGGTTCACATCCTCCATCACCATGGAAGGCTCTACTCGATGGGTACGGGGATGTGATGTAGGTTTCGATGCGTATTTCTTAGTCACGCTTTGCATCTCGGTCAGTGACACTGCGAAAATAGAGGAGGAGAGAGAACCAACCCAAGTATATGATGTCTTGTAGCCATGAGCCTAGCATGAAGAGCGTATATGGACGGTTCGGCTTGCTTTTGCATCGTCCGTGGCCTCTGGTCCAACCTTTCCGTCGTCACAGACCTGTTGGCCTGGAAAGCCTGTTCGTTGCAAGGTAAAGACAGAAACATGTTATCCTCTCTCAATGTCAGGTGCTCGTCAAAGCCGCCGGCAAGGATGCGGTGGAGTATGAAGACCTGCCATGTGAGCCGTCGAATGGACTCCTGCTCAACGAATGACCCCGAGGTTCTATCCCAGTTGTACTGCATCGCAGTGACCAGATGTGAGGCGACCGCGATATACTCCCACACTCTGGGCCAGTCGCCCACCATCAGGCCGTACAGGCAGCCGAGAACGAGAAGGCTGAGTCTCTCCTGCGTAAGTATGCCGGCCGTGCGAGAAATGTGGATCTTGACCCATAGGTTGCAGCGATCTGCGAAAGCGCGACCTTCAGCATCGGAAGCGAGGAAGAACCCTGTCACAGCGCACACTGCCGCTCCCAGCGTTGACGGAAACGTGCCCTCTTCGATATCCCTGTAAATACTCGGGCTATGTAAGAAGCCGTAGCTCTGCAGGGGATGCAGCAGCTCGAACCAAGCATTCATATGCCTGAGGACAACATCTCGGCCCAGCAGCCTATTGCTAGCCACACAATTATGTCAGTCCGCCGGCACGTGGAAGATGGAAGAAAGCGGACCAAACACATACTGTGCGGCCAGGTCATCCGTCTCCGAGTCTTCATGGACCGGGCTCGCTCTCTTGGGCAGTAAAGACACGTCGTGATAAGTCGCTGGGCGAGACACGGCAATGTCGGGGCGTGGCGCGGGCTTGGGTTTGCTCTCTTGGTGAGGGACGGTAGAGAACTTTCGCTTCGCCGGAGCGTACTCGCACTTCAGGTCGGCTTCTTCGCATCTCTTGCATCGAGGAATGTCGCCCGAGCACTTGGTCTTGTGGGCGTGGCAGCTTTGGCAAGCCCTCTGTGCTCGTTTTCTGGGAGTGCCTGCTTCGGTATGGAGCCGGGAAGGTGTTGTTCTCGAGACTCTTTCTATTGGGGTTGAGGTAAGAGTCTATTGTACTGAAAGCGCTTCACGTGTACTCACCTTGGTCAATGCCAACATCAACAAAATTGCAAGGAAGCTCTAGGCGAGAACAGTTGTGACATGGCCCGTCGCCAGGGTTTCCAGTGCATTTCACCTATATCACCATTAACGGTCGGGCTTCAGAGTTTCTCGAGGTACGAGAGAGCGCGATGGCGGTTGAGAGGGGTGCACATCTCTCAAGATGCTGTGGTTGTGGTGGTTCAAGAATGGTGCTACCGCATCGGCGTGACGCTGAGCTGGGGAAATGGGGAATCAACAACGAGTCAATGTAAGGAAGGAACAGCCACATGGTGCACAATTTCCTTGTGAACTCTGACGTGAATGAGAGCTAGATGAAGAAGGAAGGAACGACCTACTTTCCTTGCCCGGCAGGTATGACAACAATCATTCGGTGGCCCCGTGCTCCGGCGCTGTTTGCCAGACGTCGTCGTATCGGCTGGTGACGGCGGCGGAGGAGACGTTGACGGCTGCTTTTCCACTTCCGCCATTGAGACGGTTAGAGCATCCATGCTGACCTGAACGCCGAGCATGTCTAGCAGCAACGCTCAACGAATCGCCCAGCACCCCGGTTGTTGTCCGACTCGGGTCAGAAAGTACCCGCCATTGTGTTGAATATGCCGGGCATCAAGAAAGAAGTCGAGTCCAGGTGGGGTGTATGAGAAGGCAGGAGCTCAACAGTAGTTGAGAACCGTGGTTCCGGTCCACGAGGTCTCCATCAAACAACTGGGGTTGAGCTGAAATGCAGAGAACATTGCAACGGGCCGATGTAAAGTCGCTTGGCATGCAAATGAAGCCTCAGAGGTCCCGAGGTCACTTACTGGTCGTACAAGGGAATCCGAATGCGAACAATCATCAACTGGTTCGTGGCGCCTGGGGAGGGTTCGGCAGGCACTTTCTACCCCTAAAAACCTGGTTTTCCTACACTCGCTCGGGGACCGGGTACGTGAACTACAGTTCTAACGAGTATTGGGACACAGAGCCCATAGACGGGATACCCGAGTGGTGGAGCACTTGGTTGCGACTTCCTCTCGTGAAAGCCAGCGTCAGGCAACAGCCCCACACAGAGCCAATAGAGCGTAGAAAGAACGCCCAACAAGTCTTTCATCACTTTTCACCACTTTTCACCACTAGCGCTTCCACGGTTCGTCTCAGCATCTGCGAGCATGTCTGGAGTTTGGCAGCTTCAGTCAAACACCGAGCATCGTGGCGCCTGTCAAGCGCCATCGTCCGTGTGTCGACGCTTTGACTGCCATGGCTTCCAGGTTGCCAGCGGCACGAAGGCTGCACGCGATGAGCAGTGAAGGAGCCCTTGAATTGTCCTTGAACCTGTCACTGTTCTTGGCTGATGATGATCCCTTCTATTTCGGGCAACATACGTTCACTCCCTATGCTCTAACTTGCAGATAACTCGAGGCTAGTTTTGTACCACCCAGGGTGGTGCAGTTTGCTACGGATGTGGCATCATCGACGGCCGGTGAACGACGCTACTGTAAATCCGGAACGTGACTAACTGTCTACAGCAAAGTTTGGCTCACGAACCTGAATCCAAGCGCGTTAAGATTCGAACCAAGATTCAGCGGAAAACGGTGCGCAGCGTTGGAATGATTGAGACTCCATTTGCTAAATTCCATTCTTGGGCCTGCCCCTCTTTCTTTGTCTGCTTCCCCATTGTTATGTAAGCCTCTACTCTTCCCTGAATTTTATCATTGTTTTGTTATTCATCTGGTCTTTGATGTCCAAATGTCTTCCTGAGTTCCAGCGCCACACCCTTGATCGCAGCCCCGGGTCCAAGCAACGCCTTTTCGGGATCTTCCCGTGTCCCAGCCCATGGAACTGGAGAAGGGCGACCGGGTAGAATTCAGCCTGCTCAGTTTACCCACCCCAGCACGACTCCCTGTCTGACCAGGGGATACCAACGCTAACGGCGCTCCTTGTGGGGGGGTCGCGCAAGCGGTATCTCAGCTCGATCCATTGGCTGCGCCCGGTTCTCACGGGGAAGTTGCCAGACGCTATTGTCATTCTGTGCCTCTTCTGTGCGCCGGCCCGTCTCCCGTAATCTTTTGTCACAGCAGGTGGGCGGAGCTGGGAGCCGGGTGAGACATTGACGGCTTGAGATCCCCCGAGCTCGATCCCACTTCACGGCGGCGAGGGCGATACGCTCTTCCAGTCTCGAAGACAAAATGAAGCGCTCCCCGAGTCTATCGCCACTATGAGTTTTTTTTCCTCTGGTCGAGACCCAGGCTTCTTCTACGTATTGTCCGACGCCTCGACAGCGAGAGTATATCCGAATGGATTTGCGGAGCAAATCCCGCAGAGCCCTGATTGGCGGGAGGAGTGACGGCTTGACGACTGGACAGAATGAGATGTGATATGACTCTTGCCTCTCGCTGGCATCATGTTTTCCCTGCTTTTACGGCTGAGGGACTCGGACCGAGACGTTGATGTGTTTGTAGTGTATAGTACTGGACAGTACTGTGTACTATGCAATACAAGGCTACTGGCTATCTTGGTCCCATCCAGCCGTGGGGTCGCTCGTTCAACCCTCTACCACGCTACAAGGAGTCCGGAATCGGTGACGGCTAGGGACAGATGGACAGATGGACGGATGGCCAAGCTTCCATCCCATTCCCGCAAGTGAAGTATCTTGCGGGTCCGGATCAGGGTCTTTGATCCACAATGGACCCCAAATGTGCCCCTCGCAACGGCCTCTTCAGGCTTCGGTGCTGCACCCTGAATTGCCAGATCCGGTGGAGACAGCGCGCTGTGTTGCTCAATGTTGGAGATGATGTCTATCACGAAGCACTTCAACAGGCGCCTCTTTCTGTCCGTCCTTCTTATCGTCGTGTCTCAGTTCAACTATGGCTTCGACAACCAGGCTTTTGCGCAGACCCAGGCCATGGATGCCTTTGCTCGGCAGTTCGGGACGTATAATCCCAATACGCAGACCTATGTTCTCGAGCCGTACTGGCTGTCGTTGTTCAACAGCACTCCTTACGTAGGCTTTGCAATTGGTATGGCGGCGATGGCAGAACAGGAGGAGTCTAGGATTCGGACACTGCGTCGCTAACTCTCAGAAGGACTAATAATAATCGGCAGCATGATCAGTGCCAGGTGGGGACGGAGGATGGCCATGTTCTGTATGAGCATCTACGCTTTGGGATCGGCAACTGTTGTGGTCACTTCCCAAACTCGTGGGCAGATCATGGCAGCCCGCATCCTCAACTGTACGCCTATTCCCTGTCTTGTCTATGTCCCCGAGATCAGAACTTACACAGAAGAGATTGTAGATGTGTATGTAGGAATGGAGCTCGCGACTGTGCCGGTCTTTCAAGCCGAAATCGTCCCAGCGCCTGTTCGAGGCCTTGCCGTTAGCACGTATCAGCTCAGCCTTGGGGTGAGTTAGTGTGGTCCGATTCGTTTTCGTTGCTGGAAATTTACACCAGCGAGGTTGACACTGTTTGTTCCGTGTAGTGCGGTGGACTAGTCATCAACGGTATTGCTCGCGCCACGAGTAACTTTCCCGACCGCAGAGCTTACGCGATCCCGTTCGGACTGTTCTTACGTCGTGCCCATCATAGTCATTTGCTTCATCTGGTTCATCCCAGAGATACGTGAATATTACATACCACCTGTTCCCTTTCCACACCTTTGACTCAATACTACTTCTTGGAACTAAGTCCTGTATGATGCTAGTCCCCGCGATGGTTAATGACGAGAAACCGCCTGGACGAGGCCCGCTCGGCCCACAAGAAGTATCGGGAAGGGACCATGCCAGACGACGCCGTGGAGCTGGAATTCACCCAGTTACACGCCGCACTCCTCAACAAACCGGAACAGGGGCATGCGGCGGAATTGCTGAAGGGCACAAACCTCAAGCGGACTGCCATTGTGGTAGGGATGAACTTTTTTCAGCAGGCAACAGGGCAGGCATTTGCTTCTCAGTATGGTAAGGAGGGGGAGGGGCCACGCAATTACACTACCCACCCAGTCAGAACTTGTAGCAGTAGTGGGCTGGCTGACATCGATCCTAGGCACGCTGTTTGTCAAAAGCTTGGAGACAGTCAATCCTTTTAGCATTTCCCTCAGCACCAGCGTCATTGGTTGTAGGTATCATGATACTGACCCTTTTGACTGCGGATAAGTGGGGACGACGGTAAAACCCCCCCCCCCTTTTTTTCCAACTCCTTTTCAACCCGCATTGTGGAAATCCATTTGCTAACGTTTTGTTTGGTTGGTTAGGCTCATACTGCTAATCAGCGCCTTCATACAAGCATCCGCACTCTTCATAATGGGCGCGCTCGGTTTGCGTGCCACATTGTTGTCACAGGGTGGTGCAAAGAGCGGCGGCGGCGGCGAGGTCGCGATGCTCGTCATCTTCACCGCTGGCTTCCTCTGGGGATGGGGCCCCCTGACATACGTCGTCACCACAGAAACTACCCGCTCTCCGGCTGCGAGATGGCTCACAGAGGGTTAGCGTCGATCGTCAATATCGTCATGAACTTTCTGGTCAACTTTTCCGTTCCCCTATTTGATGGCTAGTAATAGTACTAAGGGCCCTGGTGGTGGCGGAGGAGGAGGAAGAGTAGGATTCATATTCGGATCCATCGCCGTAACTAGCCATGGCGTTTTACGTACCTATGTTGTTGCCGAGTGTAAGGGGCGGGGTCTGGAGGAGATAGACCGCATATTCTTGGAGCATGTACCAGTCAAAAACTTTGCGAGGCACCCGCGGGGTGCAGATTGAAGTTGATGCTGCTGCTGCTGCTGCGCAGGAAGAGAATGTAGAGAACGTTGTCGTCGTCGTTGTTGTTGTTGTTGTTGTTGTTGTTTTTGTTGTTGTTGTTGTTGACTACTCTGAGCAGCCCAGACTCAGACGGGTTGTTGAAGAAGGAAACGGGGAAGGCAGTAGTAGTAGCAGTAGTAGTCACACGCAACCTTTTGCCGGGCAGCAGCACAGTAATAATCGGCTATAATTAATGGAGTTTCATTTGTAGTAAAAAAGCCTCGGTGATGCACAAAACAAACAAGTACGTAGCTACGTAGCTAGCCTGAGATGCTTCTGTATAAGTTTACCGAGGTTTGATTTGATTCATGGGGAAGACAAGACAGTTTCCGTGGATGGGGAGAGAATAATTTATTGATTGGACTACATCAACATATATCTATATCCTGTGTGTGTGGCAGTGTCTCTCTCTCTATCTCAACAGTCTCATAGCCGCCCGAATATATAGGTTCGGCACTCACTCACTCACTCACTCACAAACTCTCCCTCACCCCTCCCTCCCCCACTCTTATCGTTTCCTTCTATTTCTATTCTAACATCTATCTCTCTATCCCTTGTCATATGATGATGATGATGACACACCGCGAACCACCAAAAGCAGCAGTATCATCCATCCACACACACACCGATACTGAACTTTGTTTGTGTATAATATTATTTCCAATGCCGCCAGTTAAAACGCGAGAAAAGAATGTCCTGAAAACGTAAAAAAGACTCAAAATGAAGGTCTGTCTGTAATTATATGTGGTGCGTTTTTTCATGCGTGTTGTAGTATGTAATCCAGGGCTCTCTAATTACCTAGCTCAAAAGGGGGGGGGGGGGGGGGGGGGGCGGGAGAGAGAGAGAGCGAGAGAGAGAGAGAGAGAGAGAGAGAGACAGAGAGAGAGAGAGAGAGAGCGAGAGAGACAGAGAGGCTGTGAAAGCCTTCCCCATCTTGTACGTAAAAAAAAAAAAAAAGTGCTACATGCTGAGAGCGTCACATGAGTATGTACA